>VXBW01000038.1:1759-60736 GCA_013400375.1 Thinocorus orbignyianus | reverse complement strand
CCCCCCCCCCTCCCCAATCAATTTCTTTCTGAAAGCAGGATAAAGGAAGAAAACAGCTTTCAAGTGCATACTGTCTTCTAATCTCTCCAAAATGAAAACGCCAATAAGGAAGTTACACCCCTTGTAAGTTCTGTGAAAAAGTAATGGACTGTCTATAGGCGTGTAGGTAGGTTCTACATTATTAAGCTTGTTGAAAGGTACAAATTTAATCCATCTGTTGTAGCACCACCAGACTATGAACAAATTAAGATTAATATTTTTTTAATACAACTCTATGCACGTGAGAGGCAATTTGTTTTGTGCTGGTAGAGATACTTAGAACAGAAGTTGAAAGAGTCAACTACTGCTGACATGTCATAAGTACTTATTTACCATAGGGAGCTAAACCAACCACTCTCCTGATGGACGATTTGAAACCACAGAAGCACTCTTTCTGAATTAAAGGAAATCTCCCACAGCCCAAAGGAGAGTTTTCTCTCTGCAAAGTCAAGATGACCCTTCCTGCGTAATAATTACAAAACCTACTCCTTGTCACGTTGCATCCCCTCTACATCCAGTCACTGCAAGAAAACAAACAGCCATCAAGAGATGAAGATGAGAGGAGGATGTGTTTAATGTTATTTCAAAGCAGCGCAGATTACTGTTTAGATGGGTGAGTTTCAGTTCTGCTTTCTACCCTTGATAAGAATGTGAATAAGTGTATATCTTGGCTACTGTAAAAGTTTAATTATAAAAACCCTCAATCTGGAAGTTGACGTTTTTACATAAAGTTGCTTGTGCTCTCCAGTGCTGTTTTTGTGGCCACAACAGATAAGTCATTACATAAGATCAGCTTCACCGTCATGGTTCTGCTTATGCAGATAAAATTAAAAGTCCAATTAAACACAGCTAGAAGGCGTGAAAGAAGTGAAATAATTATCTTAGACTTCTAGTGCTTTCTAGATGAAAAAAAAAAAAGAATGCATTGAGATTATCAATAATCTACCTAAACTAAATATCATAACAAAAGAAAATAGATATAACCCCTTAGGAAACAAAGTCACAGAGAAAAATACCTAAAGGCATTAAAGTCAGGTTTTTATACAGAGAAAAACCCTACAGTTTAATTTCTTTGCATGCTATTTTATCTCTCAGTTAAGAGCAGGTAATTAATTCAGTGTCTTCCACTCTGTTCAGATTTCCTTTAGCAATGTCAACTAGCTATCTTAAAACTGGTGTTTTTCCTTGGCTCACCTGGCAATGAAGTAGGTAGTTTCAAACTTAAAGAATATGGAATATGAAATCATAAGCAAAAATTATTAATTATATTGAAAAAAATATAATTAAAATTATATTTTAACATGGCTTACGAGTATGTTTCAAAACATTTGTTTCAGGAAATGGAAAAGTTATGTAACACACTCAGAAAGAGAGAGCTCAGATAATAATAAAAGTTCATAAATCAAAAATACAGTAGTTGTCAAAAAAAGAAATGTATTTTTCACGGCTTGCTGAACGGATAACTTCTTTAAATCTGATTATGTATTTTCAGAAAGTTAATTGTCTTTGATTTTTCATCATTAAGTCAAAAGAAATTTCATATGTTTTACCTCTATGGCTATGTATAAAATGACTTTCTTCTAAAAGACGTCCATTTAATCTTAAAGCTTTCGTTACTTTCTTGAGTGCTATGCCCTACTATTAAGTCTAGATAAATTAGAGAAGAATTCTATTTGTTTTCCATATATGCTTGTTTTTGAATGGAGGCAGTCGAGTTTTCATGTTCTGTGTGTGTACTTCTTTTTAAGTTTTCCCATCCCAACTAGATTTTTGAAATGACTGTCAGTACAGACAAGAGTATACGTTAAACTGGTTCAAACTACTCTGCAGTCTACCTTTAAAATTTAATATATTTTAGACTTGCTGCATTTTGCAAAATGGTGAAATAACATTGTAAGGAGGCAGATAAATGCTTAAAAGTTAATGAGAAAAATATTTTAATCACAATAAAGGAAAAACTGGAGCTAAGAGAAGTTTAAATTTAAGGTCTTTCCATTCAGATTTGAAGTTAAGTGAATTCACACACAGAAAGCTAGATTTATTTCCTAGTCTGCTTATTGCCTAATTTCCTTGTAAGAAACAAAAACTTCCTTTCAGACTATTGCATTAAAAATTTAAACTGGTTAGTTTTTCCTATAACAAGTTGAGATCTGTATTTGTAGTCAGTTTTCCCTTGTAGAAGTTTTTGGTTTGGTTTCCCAGCAGGCACAAAAGGCCAATAGCTTCTTCCTTTGTTCCAAAATGTCTGTAGTTTGTGTGTTTAAAAATATCACTGGGCTCCACTACCAAATAAGTGTAAGCTCCTGACAAGACAGCACTGCTTAAAAATGAATGGCCTCAGAAAAAGGCTTGGATGGTCTTTTGGAAGCTCCACCTCATAAAGTAATGTTTTCCTTTTTTTTTTTTTTATTTTAGAAAAGAAAATGTTTTCATTTTATCACTCACTTTCAGTTAGCAAAATTTGTTTGTTCTTGTTTCTGCCAGTTAAATGTATGAGCTGTTTTAAGTATTTACAGCAACACTCTTGTTTTTTACATTCTCTCTGTATTTTATAAATGCCAAACATCAGCATAGTCGTGTCTCTATCATTTGAAGGCTTATATTCAGTGCGTTAAAAGTCAGGTATATGACCCACCTCTGGATCTTACTGCTTTCCATGGTGTTGTCATCATGAAGCTCGTATCAATTTTTGTAGATTTACTTGCTGTGAATTGACTCTGAAATTCTGATCATTGAAGCCTTTTGTTTTCATATGCAAGAGTGGAATGCTCCCATCAGTATTTATCCTGGAAAATGAACAAGTCTGAAAAAGAGCTTAAGGAGCCAAAAATACACTATATAAAATATGCAGAGTCAGAAGATGGAAGAAAATCAATAGAGATCTTATAAATTCCGTTAGCCCAAGGGCATCAGTGACTTGCAAAATGAGTCAACATATTAAGTGCTTCATTTAGACAATTTACTTACAAATAAATATATACTTTCTCAGCCTAGCAACGGAGCCTTAAAAAGTCCTACTTTGGCACATGTATCTCCCCTCTAACATCTACCAGTTGAAGATATGCTAAATTGTTGCTGTTTTATAGATGTAAGCTTTTCAGTGTCTCCTATCTACTGAAAACATTAAAATATATATATGCAGATGACATCGAAGTTGGGACAAAGTGAGACATAAGAAACAGAGAATAATTATAATATAAATGCAGTTTGCTCCAACAATGGCTATATTTGCTAGCGCAGATTTTGCACTCAGAAGCAGGATTGCAAGGATGAAGGGAGTTGTTTTATAAAAAATATAATACTTATTCCAGGCTAGTATACTGTGGCGTGGTTATTCAGCAATAACATCCTGATAGAGCCACTATTTGAATTATGTTTTTAGAGCAATTATTTCAAGATTCTGTTTGATGTCTACAAAAAGCTGTGGATTTGATGTATTTTCATCAAGCTCCAGGAAATACATTTTTTTTTTTTCACGAAATGTATAGTTATGCTTTTCAAATCGGAATAATTTTTCTATCTTTTGGTTCCATTTATCTGACTGTTAGCTATAGCTTATAAATTGTAGCCTTCCCAAACAAGGAAGAAAATTATGCTTGCTTGTAGTTGCAGACAATTTTCAAAGTAGCTACAGCTTCAGCATTTCATATGGATTGGATGTGCTTCAGAAGAATAAAATAAAAATGAACAAGTACAAAAAGAAAATAGCCAACACAATCAAGTGGAAAGTGGGTCTGACAATGTTATTCTTTTGATAGCTTTTTGATAGTTCTGTTTCTAGACCAGAGTAGATGCCTTTGGTGAGGTAATGTCTATATATGTTTCTCCGTGCGCCTTAAGCACAAATAGCTCATTGCAGATGGTCTGACTTGATAAGGATATCAGAAATACTTTAATTGTAAATTAATCTACAGTGTCAGCCTGTCAGTGTCATCTATGTCACCACCAACACTTTCCTGAGGTTTGCCAACAGCTGTTGTGCCTGTTAATCTCAGTCTTACTAAGGAAGAGTTGAAAAAGATGCTATTCAGAGAAGACATTATTACAAAAAACACCCACACTGAACAGTTCACAATAGCCCTTTCCAGTCCAAAGCTGGCTTTAAATGTGCCAGGATAGAGTGCTAATGATTTTATCCACCTGGTGATGGTTTCCAGTCAGGAATTCTGTGACTTATTTTGCTAAAATTATTTATTAGAATCCAGAAACAGGCCCATTAGGGGAGGTATTACTTATTCTTAATTTTATCTTAAAATTGCATGTATTGGTCCTAGATAACATTTGATACTATCAAATATTCACTGTTGATACTAAAATTAAACATATACATCACTACCAGACTGTTTTGGTTATCCCAAGATAATAAAAACCTGATATTTGTATTTCTTAAAGAATTTTTGTTCACCAATTTGTGCAAATAATTGTCGTTGATGTTGTTGTTCTCTAGCTCTTGTATTTTTCTAGAGTTCTTGCTTTCATCAATTATGTTTATTTTTGGTATTGTTATGAAGAAAAGGTTTGGTTTGTTGATGGTGTTTTTTTCTTTCTGAAAAGAGTGTTTCAGTCTGTGGATCTGAAAGTAACTTTTTTTTTTTTTTTTGGAAAATCCTTGCTGTGATTTAAATATCAAAGTCAACCAATTAACTTGTCTCTCTTTTCCTGTCCTTCTCCAGGTAAAGAAGTAACAGGACACAAATTTTGGCCTCAGTTTTCTAATCTTAAAGAGGGTAGGATACACAATTTAGCACGGTCACCATGCCTTTAGAAGGACTGCTGTTCTATGAAGCATAATCTCAGGGAACCGTATCCAGGATGTAAATATTTCTATTATTTAAAAATAAGGCTAGGAAAGTGAAGCAGAATTACTGAAAACAAAATTTAAAAAGATTTAATAGAAAAACTGCATATCACAACAACCATTAAGTGTTTGGTTATCAGTTTTTGACATCATCAGGTTTGGTAGATGTTAAAATAAGTTAAAACCATGTGAAAAACTGGTGAAGTGCAACCTAGTTGGTTAGTAGCTAACAAAGTTATCAGTTTGTCCCAAAGTACAAGAACCAACAAGAGTAAAGGGTCCTTACAAAAAAATGAGATCACTCATTTTGTAAATTTAATGCAATGATGGAAAAGGAATCAAAGCTGCAAAGAGGAGAATAGTAATTTCAAGTCATAAATGGTGTGGCCTCTCAAAATAAAAAAGTGATTTTGAAAGCATTCCTCGTATTTAAATATGTTAGAATTTGAACATATATTTAAGTATGCTAAACATATTTGAAATGTATTTGCATATAAATGTAATGCCCTCACTTCTTGAAGAATGTGCACTTTTTGCAGTGTTGTATTTTAACACGTCCTACTTCCACTGAAAAAATAATGAACAAAGCTCAGGTTAACTTAGAATTTCATGATTAAGCACAGTTAGGCTTTCATGAGTCAAATTCAGTTTGACTAGCTTAGCAGTTATAAGCTATGCCATTTATTTACATTATGGTAATTAGAAGTTCTTCTGCTCACAATGTTCAATTAGTCTTTCAGCAGACAGTCAGGTTTTCTTTGGGTGTCAAAAGCTAGTACTTTATTGATCGCTGTGACTTAACTTCTCCAAACCATTCAGATTTGGCTCCTCTTTACTCTTTCTGTTAGTTATGATGTTCAGAGCCATTGCTTGTAGATCTACAGTCAAGAAATATATCAGGGAACAATATAGCAATAATGGTAATGGGGATACCTGAGGATTTTGTGATTGAGTATACTTATGTGGGTTTGCCTTATTTCCTGACGTATTTGGAACACAATGCTGACTAATCTAAACTACCATCAACATTTTATGTATTTATTTTCTTTACTTCCCATTTAAGTTTATTGCTACAAGAAGTCTACTAAATTTCACCCCAGAGGTGGCTGCTCTTGAGTAACTTAGAGCTATTTTACTCTGGTTGAATGCTTCCATGTTATTAGCATTCTTTTATCTGCAATTGGATCTAGACAAAAGCATAAACGAACATGTAATTGTATTTCTTATTTTAACCTTTCTTAGGAAATACGTTACTTTGCTTACCTTCTTTTATTTAGGGATATCTCTGGAGTTCTTTAGGTTACTACATGGGTAGGATTTAATAACAAAAGAATGTGATTTATGTTTGCTGCTTAGAGCCATAATATTTTCAAACAACAGCAGCATTGAAATGACAAGTAAATGTACAATTTAGTCTTGTCAAACAGTGTGGGTGTATTTGAAGTTGACAAGGCATAAACTGTGAAGCGGTATCCCTTTTAACCAATATAGCACTAATGTACATTGATATAATGTGAAGGGATAATATAGTTCTTCATTAATTGAAATTGCAAGAATTATGTAGAACTTTCGGAAGTTAATTCTACTCTTCTGGTACAAAGTATACTGGATTATTTTACTTTAATGTCTAAAGAGACTGAAGTAAATTTTTTTTGGACAAAAGGTTTAAAAGACTAATATGGAAAAAAATATAATTTAAAAATTCTACACTTCAGTATTGCTATAGTCATCATCGTATTACTATTCAGCATGTGTAACAGAAAATAAGTTCATTCAAAATGCTTTTAGGTTTAGACTGTCAGAAAACCTATAGGAAATCAGGAATATATATCCCATCAAAATACATATGTTTCAAATTTTATAAAGGCAAACCCCTTAGATTTAAAGACATGTCAAGATGATCAAAGATGAATTATTTACTGAGGATTAAATTAATAAAGTTTTAATTCTGAAATAATCAATAAAATTTAAGATTTTTTTTTAGAGAAATTGCAAATTTCCTACATTGAGATATTGATTACTTTTGGTAAGTCTATTCTAGGAACAAGGTTTTTTCATCTAGGCCTCCATAAATAATATAAACTTGCAGCTTTAATTTCGCAACTTCAATAACTTATGTGAACTTGATGTTGAACTATCTCTGAAATCATAACCAGCTGTGTAATATTTTGGAGGAAAAAATAAAAAGGGAATTAAACATGTACGATTCATCAGAATTTAAACTATTTACAAACAAGTAAATATTAACCTAAGGAAACTGTCTCTTGTGTGCACTATTCCACTGTATAATTGGAACAGAAGAATTAAAGTCTGTGCATTTCATAGGTTTTTTATTACTTATAAAGTATAGTAGGACTTGGTAAAAATAATTAGGAAAATAATAACCAATTTTGAGTATTTGTCCCTAACTTCATTTACTGCAGCACACATTTCAACCTTAGCTGCCAAACTTAATGGCCAAACACAATGATTTTACTAATAAATTAAATTCTGACTTATTAAAGTTCTTCCAGTTTTACAGAATAATCTTTAATCATTAAAATTTACTTCACTGCTTTCTGTTAACAGAAATTTGTTTTCAGTCCTTTTACAGGAATGTGTCTTAGCAACCGTGTTCTCTCAATTCCTTTGTGTACATGGGTAAAAGAAATTAAACTTTCTTTTCTGATTAACGTAATGCAGTTAGTCCAGATTGACGAAGGGGTGGCTGTACATCTGTGACTAGGGGAATAAACCAAATATGTCAATTTGGATAAAAATGTAAACATTCCATGTTCAGCACAGATTTTCACTTTAATTGTCAGCACAATAATTATGTAAGTATAATTAATGTTTAGGCTCTGAAGTCACTTGAGTAACAAGAATGCCCAAATACAAATCTGTAGTGTTGTCAACATTTATACAAGTACAGGAATTTTAAGGGTCCTGTTGCATATAATTAAGTCAGCAAGCTGCCTGCTTATCTGCTAAATAAAATGATTAATGATTATGACCCTGGTAAATTTTTGACAGTCATCTCTTGTGAGTGTAACAAGGCTGTTCTGTGGAATGGAGGGTTTTGATTGCATGTTGTCTTGTCAGTTGTGTCTTTGCTTTCACCTTGCTATCCAGGCATCTTCTCCATTTCTCGTTTACAACTCAAATTAAAAAGGCATTTGTTAACATTTTCATCACAATATTTGTTTTTATTGCGATTACTTTGTGCAGACTGAAACACTGAATATATATTTCAGTGCAAGCTCTGCAATTTTTAATATTATGTTTCCTTCTGTTTGCATTTGTATACTTGAGCTCAGTTGAAGGAGTCACAGAAGAATTTCAGTCCCAAGTATTATATCCATGGACTTTTAAAGAATACCAAAGACATTATTTAATTTCTGTTGAAATAATTTTTAAGTCTGGGACAGACAATATATGCTTAACTTGTTCATAAATCACATTTTGTTACTAGTGATCCTGGGAGAAGCGAAAAGGAAGCAGTTGGAGAATGCAACCTGTAGCAGCATGGTGGAGGAGCCTAACAGAGAGTGCTCAGCTGAAAGACATTGCTGAGGAGTAAGGCAGACTGAAAGAAATGAAAGAGGCTGAATCATGAAGGCACACTCATATGACTCAAGAGGAACTTGAAATATTTTTTGGCTTTTTGTGAGTCCAGCAAACAAGGAATAAAAGTTTAGAAAAAATCTTGGGAGAAAAAAATTACACTGAATACTAGATTCTGTTTGAAATACAGCTTGCATTTATCTTTACAGATGACAAGACTTTTTTTTTTAAAAAAAATTACTGTTATGGAGATGAAAGCTGAAGACTCAGAAATATGAAAATATGAAATAAATTGCACTAATTGAATCTTATTTTTCCTTTCAGAGACTGCCTTTAGTCCACGTGCCAACCACAATTAGCTCCTTTAGACTCCAAGGACTTGATTTTGAGAACACTCAACTTTGATAGGCCTGTAGCCAAGTGCCTTACTGGATTTTAATGACTTCCAACTGGTGTCAAAAGTCAGCCTTACTTGGCAATCCTCAAAAGTAGCTCAGACAGCGCAGAAAATCTTAATGTACTTCACTAGCTGCCGTAAAATGTATGACTGATCAGTCTATGTCTTTTGCAATGCAGAAGGGTGCCAGGTTACATTTAACTTAGTGTCGAATTTCAGTTTTTACTCTGAAATATGGCCTTAGTTTAGCACAATTGGTTATATTTTCAAATTCTGATAGTTGTTTACTTTTAAATATTCAACAACTACCGTTTTTACAGTCGTTTTCCAATAATGGAAAAAATATACAAATATATAATTCTTAGTTGTTAGAAAATGATGTTCTGTCTATTCTGTTTCAATTATGATTTAATTTAATTAAGACGATAAGCTGATACAAAGATACTTGTAACAATTTTAAATACATAATCTTTCACACTAACAAGAAAATTGGATAATAATGTCACAGTCAAAGTGCAGAAAAATATACAACTAGAAGCATGTCAAATATTATGTACAGATCAGGGAAGCAAATTAAGATAAATGTAGCTCAGTTGTCTAAACTTTCTACTGCAGTTCTGCTTGTTGTCTCTGTCTTATTATGGTGAAAGATTACAGCACTTCTGCAAGTTTATCCTATATATCTAGACCTGTTTTCATGGCCTTTTCAGTATTTCTGAGTTTCCACTCTGAATATATATATTCTTGGAAATACTTTTGAAATTGCATGGTTCTAAGCCATCACATGTAGTTGCCTTGTAATGTCACTTATATTTCCATTATAGTCCGGTGCAAGTAGTTAATATAAGGGAAATGCACAATAAAACTACCATTTTGCATGAGCTGTTCGTATGGTTGGACATGGTAGATCTAATTCAGGGGAACTGTCAGTCATGCAATGCAGCTGATAAGTGAAGAATCTCTCTTCCTAGATGTAATTGCAAGCTTCTCCACTGGTCACCTATGATGCAAGACTTCTGTCTGCTGTTATGAGGCTCAGTATGGGGGATTCTTTTTTCTGTGAATCAGGATCACATGTTTGGTAGAGCCTTAAGATATCTGATATACTCTGCATCTCTTTTTTTCCAAAATATGTTTTTGCTGTTTGACTTTCTTTCCCTTTTAGACCACAATGTTGTTTTTTCTTATTTATAAGTTGTTTCTGTATATGTCTTCCCCATAAACCTAACAATGTCTTTGGATTTTGAACTTTGTCTTAGTGTTTGAAATTTGATACCGTAGCAGATGTCGCACTCATTTATACACTAGTAGTGCTTATTCTTTGTCAGTGGGATTAAATTACTATCAGCTAGTAAGAGCTTTCGGTAGCATGTTGGGTTGTTTGTTGTTTTTTTTGTGTCTAGAAAACTGTCTCCACTTCCATAATGAACTCTTCTGACACTTGAGGTCTTGTGCTGGTACCTGTAGGAAAGAGCATTTAAACGAGGAAGACAGTTATCTGTCTTGCCAGATACTTACTTTCCTGAGGTGGCCCTCTGTAGGACACCATGTGGCAGCAAAGGTGCCTCGGTGCTGCTGGAACTACCTCCATCACAGCTAGGCAGGAGGTTTGGAGGCCTGCTCTAAATTTCATTAAATGCAGTGCAGAAAGCCCAACTAAAGGGGGAACGTTAAAAAGCACAGGTATTATAAGAAACTATATTGGATTCTTTCCTTTTAGTTTGTAAACTGTGTTTCTTTAGATTTTCTTAAAATATTTGCATGACAGCAATAGACAACATGAAGCTAGAATTAGGTAAGATTTTATTGTTGCCAGAAGAGCTCAGTTACTGATGTCCTTCTCAGTATGAAGAAACAGAAAAATTCCATCTGTGAACCATCCCAAACAATTCTTTCATTCATATTTAAGAACCTGACTTATTTCTCCTTGCATTTCAGATTTGAAATGTGAACTGAAATGTGTTGCTGTAGATAATAAACAATAACAATGAACACTATAAATAATTTAGTTGGTAAGTCCAACAGATTTGTTCATGGAAGCAAAGGTGATTCAAGGATATGACAGCTCAGATAAGCTGTAGCAATGCCCTTAGCTGGTTGAGCTAACTTCGTGATATTGCCAAGAATAATTCTGCTTTGTCGCTTCCAAAGGAACACTCCATTCCTCACTGCACAAACAACTGTACAAAAGCATTTAATCTTTAATTCACATAGTAGCTGGTTGTCATTTGTGCCTTAGCTCTCTTTTAGATTCCTAAGAAACATTAGGACATTCTACTTTGTCATTTATGTGTCACTATAGCCCTGCACTACTCTGAATAAGTTCTCTTTTTATTTTCCCCCAACACTATTTCTTACAAGATGCTACTATCTCCCTATTTGTTACTTACCTAACATGTCCATATATAAATGGTGCTAAATTTGTACCCATTAGTATACACAGATAGACACTGCTTTTGGCATGTGTTCTCAGAAACATGCCTGCTATACTAGTTGCCTAATTGTCTAGAAAAGAAGAAAAAAAATAAAAATCAGGTATACAAAGACTAGACCAGATAGTAATCAAAATGCTGAGTTATCTAGACTACAGTTTGCCAAACTTTCTAGTTAAGTTTTATATTATATGCCAGGCATGTAAAGTGAAATGAGAAATGTTTTTTTGAAAACTATATAGATAGAAAAAAAATATCCTGCTAGTCTGATTTTATTTTTTTGGAACATAACCAGAACTATATATTATTATATGGTCTTTTCTACTTCTAAATCATAACAGGCTATTCAATTAACAGTTCACAATTGCCCAGCACAAAATTCTGCAGATATTAATAAATTACAACTGATTATATACGGATGTTATCCATTGACCTACAAATAACATACATGAGTATGTCTACTTCAATTATTTTGTTAATGAATACAATTAAAATCAGCAGGGACAGGGACAGAGCAGTGTTTTCTGAAGATGATGCCAGTCACCCAGTACAACTACAATGTGACAACCAAATTGGTCTTCTCCTCCATCTGTGTTTGTCTTCAGAAGAAGCTAATCATGTTATTAATAGCTACTACTTGCACAATCTGTTAACAAAGATAATCAAAGCCAGGCAATACATGAGGAATTCTTTATATTTCAGAACCAGAAAGAATCTGAAACACATAGAAAATATAGAATTAACCCAAAGTTTACCTGCTACTTAAAATGGCATTGAATGGTCTCTCCACAGGCTGCAGGGCAGTCTCTGCTGTGGGCCTGGTGCCTTCCTCCACCTCCTCCTTTCCCTGCCTTGTTGTGCCCAGGGCAGTTCCTCATACATTTTCCCTCACTCTGACAGTTTTGTCCTTCCTCAGATGCACTTTTCCAGCAGCACCACTGATTCCACTGATGGCTTAGCTGTAGCCTGTGAGAAAACTGGCTGGAAGCAGTTGGGGCCAGCTGGGACAAGATGCGAGGCCACCCCTGCAGCCCTCCTGCTGTCAAAACCCTGCTTCCTATGCCAAATAAAGGTATTTAAGTGGGTATCCCCAACACTTAGGTGATGCTTAGTGTGCCTATCCTAAGGTTTCTTGTTACCTTGGACAGGAGAGAATACAACCTGGTCTTCCTGGAGGATTCCACTGAGGAAGTTCCTGGGGTAGCTGCTCCACAGGAGGATCACCAGCACTACTAAGCAGGGTAAGTCTTGTTTTCCTTTTCCTTGCATTTACCAAATATTTTTAGTTTCTCCAAATGTTAGACTACGAGAACCTTGAAAGAATATGTACTATAGCTGGTTAAAGGGAAAGCAAAGAACACTGAATACTTTTCTGCCAGTGTCAAACCAGGATACTTCACCTTCCAGCCCTCAATCCTGCTCTCTGCTGCTTTTCTCAGGCAAGAGCAACAGCTGCTCTTCTGGATTTTGGTAGCTTGAGCAGATTGATAACAAACAAAGGATGATGAGAGAAAAAGTGACAAGGGAGTAGAGTTAAGGCCTTTGTGTTTGTACCTCATAGAGCTTCCAAACTGGAAAAGCGAGGTTTTCTTTTTCTAAAAGAAGTAAGAATTACTTAAGAGAAAATACAAAATAAAACTTTGAATAAAAAATCTCCAGATGGTCATTAAATATGTTAAATGGCAGTCTGCTTTCAGCCCACCAGGCACCAATTTTATTATTCTAATAACACCTTAAAATGAAAAAGATAAAGTCTTATAAAAAGAGGCTGTTAACTTTGATGGCACTTATTCCAGATAACATTTAGAATACCCATGAATGTGCAAAGATACAAAACATATATATTCAGCAACAAAAACCAGTTCTCTCCTGAAAGGCAGCCATACAGACTTTTCCGGACTTTTTCTTTTCTCTTTTGCATGCAGATGCTTAAAAACAGAAATATTCAAAGGAATAAACTTAAGCACTGTGTTTTAAAACAAAACAGTGATGTGTAGAAAAATCAAAATTAGGAATACTGAAAATTCAGAAGATTAAGAGAACCAGAATTTGGAAAGCTAGTTCTATTTGAAGTCTAAGCTCTGTTGTGATTTACACATTACTTCACACATGTTACTGATATTTCATAGATAATCTGAGGTGCTGGAATTGAAAAAATCCTTTTCTAAAAGTCCAAAAGTATTTAGAATCATAGAATAGTAGAATAGTTAGAGTTGGAAGGGACCTTAAAGACCACTGAGTTCCAACCCCCCTGCAGTGACACCTCCCACTAGACCTGGTTCCTCAAAGCCCCATCCAGCCTGGCCTTCCAGGGATGGGGCATCCACAACTTCTCTGGGCAACCTGTTACAGTGCCTCACCACCGTCACAGTAAAGAACTTCTTCATAATATCTAATCTAAATCTCCCCTCTTCCAATTTAAAACCATGGATTGAAATCTACTACTGATATTTAGGATAATGCAGAAAAATGTTTTTGTTAGTTTTTTTTTTTTTTTTGAAAAGCAGGCAGATCTTTCTATACTTGAAGAATTATCCTTAGTGGCATTCTGGGAAAAGGAAAAGGGAAAAATTAAGAGGTGTCTATCTGTATCTGTTCTTTTGAAATAGGTTATAATTCCTTTCCCCCTACACTTCTGCCTACACACACAGCCCCTTTGCCAAACTCATTCATTTTGTTCAGACTTCAACATTTTCACTTACTACGTGTCTGGAAATTTTACCTGTCTCAGTAAGAAAGCAAGTCGTTAAGCAGCTGACACTAATAACAGAAGTTTGCTTCTGGAAGCAAAGTAAACCAAAGATAATGGAAATAGGTTGAGGTCCTCAAGAAAATTATTCAAGAAAATGGTCAGGTTTGGGATTTTGATTTTCATTGTGCAAAAACCGGTAAGTGGTGCACACAGGAGATATTATTCTCTTCTGAGAAAAGAGACAGCCGTGTTACTAAAACATTCCAAAATCATCAGTGGGACATTAATGGTATAGGGACATTTTCTTAAATGTTCAAGGCATTGAGAAACCTGGGTTTGGTTGTCTGAAAGAAAGATTCCACAAAAAATAGCTGAAAAAGCGCTATTTGTTTCTACTTGAATTCCTAAACATTTTGTCCACTGGATTAATGAGCGCGAAAACTTCACATATTCTATGGTTTGACACATCTAATTTTATTTCTTTTGAGGTGGAGTTCTTGACCAAAGATTAGAAAAATAAAAATGGCAAGAATTTTTTTATTCCACTCAGAAATAACAGATTTCTCAAAATGCAGCAGCTTCCACACTGAAAGCATATTCTCAGGAAGTATTGGTTTGGTTTTTGAGGAAACAACTGAATACGTTGAAAAAAGTGCATGAGGGTGGGTATTTGAACACATGTATACGCTCATGGTAGCTGGTGTCAGTATTAGCTCTTAAAATGAAGCAGCAGATGTCTTTATTTCTAAGGTGGATTGCTACCAGGACATGTGAAAAAACCTGTATTCCTCCAAATGTGTTCTGCATAATGAGATGACTGGCGATTACTCTGGCTAGGACTATGCTGCACAGCTTAAGTAAACTGGAATGAATCTGAAAGAAATTTATCTATAGCCTCTAAACATGGGTAAACGCATTTACCTTCTTCTCTAAATAGAAAAAGATAATGGAACAAACAGTCTCACTGCTAATTAAGAGTTCACGCAGTTCATGAAATCTTCAGTCTTTCTGTTTTCAGACTTTTCTTTCACTGATAAAATCTTTTTCTTTCTGAACATGATTCCTGTTATCATGGCAAATGGGAAGAATGCACGAAATATATTAAAGATCATCTTTTCATATCTGTTTCCAGCCATTACTGCTATGAGATTATTTGGGCTCAGAAAACGGAGAATAAAAATGGAAGACTTTTGAAGAGAGCAAAAAAGAAAGATGGGGCGCCTTTGCGATATATTTGTAATTTTAGAATTTCCAGATCTTGCAGCAGAAGGGATCAGATTTCATCTTTCAAAGTAGCTAAATATGCTGATAACATTCCCAATATATGAGAAAAAATAGCTTTCTGTAGAAGAACATATGCACTGCATGGCTATGGAATGATACAGGAGTTTGGGAAGTGTTAATTGAATTCATAGGGCTTTTTGTCTTTTCCTACTGAAGATTAAAAAAAGCCCCAGGGCATTTCCAAAAGTCTTAGAAAGACAGGGAGATTTTTTTTTTTAGGTTACTGACTGCAAAGTTATTGAGGCTGTACTTGTGGCACACACATATGGTTAAATCCCTTCTTATAAATGTGGAAGTACATCTTCCCAATAGATGAACTCCCAGAAGATTTGCTGTGCTTGCAGGAGCCTGCAAGACATACAATTTGCAGTTTGAAAAATATTCAGGAAAAATGTAACTGTATGAGGAATAAATCAGCTGGTCTGTTCAC
The DNA here is from genome assembly GCA_013400375.1 of Thinocorus orbignyianus. Classification (NCBI taxonomy): domain Eukaryota; kingdom Metazoa; phylum Chordata; class Aves; order Ciconiiformes; family Thinocoridae; genus Thinocorus; species Thinocorus orbignyianus. Next base: position 45,121 of record VXBW01000038.1, on the reverse strand, counting down.
TTTTTGAATATGTCAGGCTGTGGGAGAAGAACATCAGAGAATGAGCAAAGAAATCTGCCTGACATTTTTGCCTGTGGATTGAAGCGCAGGGGGTATTACAGCTAGTTAGCTGCTTCTGACTGGGAGCGTGTGGTTGCTGGTTGAATTGTGGCAGCCTAAAATCAAATATATTCACAGAAAGAATGAAAGCAGCAGTGAAAGTAGGATGCATCTTGGGTTTTTCAACTTTGCTGCAGCAACCAAACAGTTTGCTATTCAAACCCTGTAAAGCAGCAAGTAATTTTATGTAAGAGTACCTAAGCAAAGTGGATTGGGTTTCTTTATGAATCCTTGGTGATAATATTTTTGAGATTTTCCTTACTTTTCCTTTATATATATAAATGTGGACACCTACAGTTCTCATCTTCGTAGGAGATTAATAGAACTGTGGTTTCTGGACAGAAGCCAGGCAGCAGGTACAGCACTAGAGAATCATGCACAGACTGTCATTATGAAATATATATGTGAATTTTGATTATAGTTAATAAAAATGCCAAGGACGCTCTATATAGCACTGTACTCTGTAGCAGCATCTGTTGCGGTGCAGAAATGGATATGGGCTAGTAAATACATTTGAAGATATTTGGAATGAATGGAGATCAACAATGGATAAATAATCCAGCAAAATTTATGTTGGAGAAATTATTTTTTCCTCCTTTCAAAAATAGAGTATAACTTGTGAGGACTTTTTCATTGTTCTTTCTATGATTTTCACTGGGAACTACTGAACTGAAAGTAGAAATTAATGTGATTATTGGAGAACATGATTCTGAAGCACAGTGCAGCAGTCCTTATAAGTCTATTCTTCTAAAATTCTGATTGAGAGGCCTTCTTAATAATAATAAAAATGTATGCAAAGCTGCACAGTTGCATGCTTTGACAAAATTTTAAATGGATTAGTAGTTTTCACTTTATTGAGTGCAGATTTTGTTTTTGTTATAATCAAAATAGAATCAAAGAAAATTGCAATTTGGTATCGTTTAGTGTTACCTAAAAGTTTATAAAATATTAAATGGCAGTCCTTAAAGCAAATTCTAATTTCTTTCTTCCACTTTCATGTTCAACTTCATTGCTGATATGATCTCTTATATTTATTGGTTCTGATGAATATGATGCCAGGTTACAGCCTGGGGGTGATGGAAGATGAAGGAAGTGATGAACTTGTTCCCAACGTTAATATGCAAGTTGGAAAGTTTTCTTTTTTTAATAGAAGTCCGCCTTTTTCAGTTGTTACATACTTGAGTTTCATTTTCAAGTAGAAATGTGTCATATACAGNTTTTTTTTTTTTTTTAAGAATTCACTAGGGCTTAGATGAAGCTTAATTTATTTCAGTCAGTATCTGCAACTTGTCCTCTTAGTCAAGATTCATCATTTTCAAATAATGAAATCCTGCAGCAGTCTTGTATTAAAATGTGAAGCAGAGTGGTATAGCTTAACTTTCAGTGTTGTGTAACCCTGTTATCACCCCGAAAAGTGAGCAAATTTTACTTATCTAAACTGGTCACATTGAGATTCAAATAGAAAAGTCACAGCAAAATGTGGTTTCAAACCATAAAAGTATTATGAAAATAGGAAACAATACCTTCATATCCTACACTGTTACTAAGTCTACCTTCTAAGCCATTTGAAAAGGGAGTGCAGAACTTGAAATTTCTGTTTAAATAAATAAATAAGGCATCATTCAAAGTCTGCCAAGGCTAATGCATGGTTAAGTGTCAAAACTCTAATCCTACTGAGGGAGCCAGCCAAGCCAGGCTGCTGCTTTTGTTACAGCAACATGCAGAAGCCTCCGGTATACTGTTCTCTGGTTGATCTCCAACTCATTGCTAGACTCTCCTACTGTTATAAAATTGAATTAGTCCTTCATTATGAAGGAAACAGGCACAGATAAATGTTTGATATTCTGCTTCCGGCAATGGCTAATACTGTATGCTTCAGAGAATAAACAGAAATATCCTGTAATACAACTAAGTTCAATCTGCAATGCTGGATGTAAGATAACATGCCTTCCTGATGCCTGGAGGGCTGAATTATGCCCTATTGCATGAGACTAAATTAATCTTTTCCTAAGCAGTGTTATTTCAGATATTGCTATTGGTCAATTATACAGCCCCTCTTAAAATTCCCTGCTCAGCTGTTGTACTGCATAAGTGATTATTTCCTATTGGGTATTATGCATCTACAAACTATAAATCTTAGTGAATAACCACTTGCTTTTCTGCTCTGACAGTTGCTCCCTGGGAGTGCTTGTTAAAGGGAAGAAGTACTTCTATCTGCATCTGGTGAAGTCAGCCTCAAAGTAAATGAAATAATAAATGACACTGGTCAGAGGTTGTGCATCCTGGTGCTCACAGGTACTCTTTTCCTTTGTAATGGCAGGTGTCTGGAAAAACAGAATATGAATCTACTGTGCTCCCAGTCTTTAAGGATTTTAGTTCTTATTTGCTACAGATCACATTAATTTAGTGCTATACTGTGTCATGAGACAATAGTTCCAGGACTTGTTCTTCATAATGTGAGGTTGCTAGTGGTAAACATTTGATAGGATAATGAAACATGGAAGACTCTGTCATTCTTTGTCCTTCCTCTTATTAGGTTTATTACAATTCAGGAGAAAAAGCATAGTATAGGATGCGGAAGATATTTCCACTCTAATCTGAAAAATTCTAGCATCGTAATCTAGACATTTGTAGATCTTCCCATCTTCTGATAGATATACCTTCTATATACTGGTGGCTTAGTGTCCCCCTTCAGTTTCTCACAGGACTGTAATTTTCATTAAGCAAAGGATATGCCAAAAAACAGTAGTGATTTTAAAAAAGTAATTTTAGCTGGGGTCCAGTAAGCTGAGAACTAGTCTCACATCAGATTCCAGGCAGAGCCATACATTTATTAGAATGTGTAAGAAAGAATAAAGCATTGATAATTATTTCTCTGTAAGAATTTATAGATAGTAGGAACATATTAAGTGGTGTTAAAGAAAAAATTTACCTTATCAGTAATTCTGCCAGCTCTTTGCCAGTTTGCTTTTTCTGTTTTCTTTTTCTTAACTGCTAGTAGACTCTGCCTGGTGGAGCTGACTGAATAAAGAAAGGACTACTTCTGTGTTACTACTTTTTTTACTTGAAAAAAAAAAAGACAACCAAAAAACCCTTAAGAGTTGCTACACTTTCCCTAGCACTAGACAGTTCCTCATAACACTCACATATACATTCATATGTCACAGACCTGACTGCTGGCTGATTGTTACTCTTTGGCACAACTGGGTAATTGCAAGAATTTTCTGTCTGCTGGTGATATTGTGCCCCTCCACTGTTATGCCTTGTTGTTCTTAGACCAGCTGCAAGGGCAAAAACGCTCTTTGCCTTTGAGCCTAAACTTTTATCTAGAGTTAGCTTTGCAGTCACAGCAGTGTATGCAACCATGTGACAAACTGCACACCATTTTGCAGTAGTAATAGCTTTGCCATAGTTTTGCACCCACTGACGAAGTGCAACATTTGTTTTCAGTACCTCCAGATCTGCAGAACTGGGATGCGCTGGGGAAACGCCGTTTGCAATGCAGGTACTCCTTGCAGGCTAAGAGATGAGGAAAGGTCAACAGGGCTACACCCAGAGAAATTACTGCAAGCTAGACTTAAGATCTTAACTGATCTTTCATGGCAGAGAGCTTAGAAGGTATCAGTCACAAGAATCCCAAAGGAAGATGGGACTTCTTAGTATCCATAATGCAGAGCATACACACGGTTAAATGAGCCCTAGCCTTCTCTGTAATTTCCCTTGTCTTCACACTGTTTTTTTCATACCTGTTCTTACCCAATTTAGTCTGAGTTGTTTTCTTTTTTTTCATTTTTTTTAAGTTTGTTTGTTTCTACTTGCTGTTCCTTGATGTCTCAAACACCGTATCTGTGTCAGGCTAGTGAAGCTGGTTTCTAAACAGAAATGCCAGAAATTCAGTACATAAAAGTACTTTGTATTAAACAATAACAAAACTTATTTCATTACAGCAGCCTTAGGGTCTTCAGTTGTGGATTTTTTTTAATAAGGTCAGTCTTCCTCATAAAAAGTAACAGTTAAAAGCAGGATACTATATTTTACTGTAAAGTAAAACCATTTTACCTATGAAGGGAATTAAACTGAGTGATCATATTAAAAATTGAAGAAAAATGCTTTAATAATGAGGAATAGACTTTACGGGTAGATGCAACTCTGTGCACCTATATCAGGGTTTTGGATCACACAAGTGGAACTGCGAGAAGCTGTCCTGTCTCTAAGCTGTGTGTTTTGATCAGTGTTTGAAGAACTTTTTCAGATCTGCACTGCAGGAGTGCTTCTATTAGTGTGTACTCCTGACAAGTGATCTAGAGTGAGAGAATAATTGAATGCAAACTTGGAGATACAGATCATCAACTGATTTTCCTTCTGAGATTTATACATGGATGGCAGAACAGTAAAATAGAAAGGAAAGTAGGGTATTTTGAATATACAGAAGTTGACTGCATCTTCTTAAAAGTAGGATGTATATGAAAAAGAGGGTAAGTCCCTCACTTGCATGTTTGGATTTTACTAGGTAGCTACTCGGCTGTTTCTCCACTGCAATTTGAAAACTGATGTTTTAATAATCAGTGAATACTGATTAGTTAATTAGTAATTAGTTAATGCATTTTTTCACTATGCCTAAGCATATAACAAGATACTAGTTGCACTCAAATTCTTTTAATCACGGATAAATGTTACAAAACTGTGTTGATCAATAACAATGCTGAACTTCCAGAGAATAGTAAATAATAATCACCATACAGACATACATTCTAGTAATTTTATAGAGTCAAATTGTAGAGTATCGTATCTAAATTCTTAGTTTTTTCAAAGGTTGAATGCAAACCTTGGAATGAGTTGTGTCGAAAGTGACCACATGAAATGTGAATCTGTCAAAGCCCTTACCTTTCTCCAGGATTCTAACTGGGTTTTTTTCCCAGAAATCCTTGAAGATGAAACCTACTTGATGGTCATTTGGCTGACACATAGAACAAGCTTCACAAGGGAAATTTTTTACCCTGGGATTGGTCAGATTATGGTGACCCCATTTCCATTATCAAAAGAGATCTTTAGCAATGATCCTGTATTTATGCTGTCATGTGGTGAGAAAAAGTATTGGTTGCTCAGCTATGGAGAAGGAGCATGCAGGACTGATGTTCTAAGGAAGTTACGGGCTGTGCAAAGGACAGAAGGAAGGCAAATACACTTTGTGCTGTAGTGTAGTATATCCTGTCTCTAAACCAAATTATGCTGACGTCATCATCTTAGAGCATCAGAAACTGGAGGAAGAGCACTAGCTTCTTCATGTGAGAAAATAAAAGAAAAAAAACATACTTACATGTGTGCTTAATTTTTCCTCTACTAGGAAAAACTAAAAACCATATCCCCTTTAGTTTGTTTTTTCATGTTTATTCAGATTTTGCACATTAGTCTATGATGGTGAATCTAGTTTATATACTATGATATGTCCATTTAGTAATTTCTTACATTTTGAGGTTGAACCTATCCTTTATGTTGCTTACTCTTCTACAACATATCAAAAATTCTAGTGGCAAGTGGATTGTCTCATTGATAAAGAGAAAATGCACAGTCCTAAATACTGAAGATGAAGAAGATGAAAATTGGCATTCTTTGCTTTTACTAGTCTGCAGTCTATCATTTAAGTATATGAGAATAGATATTTCTTTTTTTTACTATTGACAATGTATCTAAAGATACTAAACCTAGAATAAGTTACAGGCTTTTAATAGACAAGACTCTGAAAACACAGCAATTTCAAGATGGTCCATGTTAATTATTCTTTAATTAAATGCAGTATGTTAAGCATAAAGAAGTGCAGAGTGTAGGAATTTGTAGAAGTCAAACCATTAATGAAGCTTAATTTGTAGTATGGAGAGGGAAAAGAAGAGATGATCGAACGTATCATACTTAAAACAGAGAGGAAAGCAAACTATGTGATGAAGAGAAGGAACAGAAAAACAATGAATTTGTGATTTAGGAAAGGCCTACAAAGTGTGTTGACCATGCCGGGTTTAGATTTCCAGAAACATCTGAAAAATTAAAACAAAAAAGCTGAATCAGTTTGCAAAGGCAGTCATGATCTGGCTTTTTTAGATTTCTTTCAGTAGAAAAGGTTATGTTTCATAAAACCATTAAAGGTATAAAATAATGTGTATATACCTTGTGGAGACAAAATCCTTTTGCATTACAAAGTGTATACAGCAGTGTCACAACCTTGCTCTGAATATCAGACTATTGCATTATAATATACAGCATCCGATCATATAGGTGAATATGAGTAATAAAACCTAGTGCTCATAAACTCTCTCAGACTATGTACCTGTACTGCATTTTAATATCATCTCTACTTTCTGTATCATTAAATCTGACACACCAAATTTTATTCCCTTTAGTAGTGTTGTTAGGTTGACTGCCTACTAAATATGAACCCTAAGTGAAGATGACTTCACCTTGATACTGAGCTTTCTTTGCTTCAGTTAACTTTAGTACTTACCCCCCTTCAGTTAACTTTGCAGGATCTGTGAAAAGGTCTCCTTATTATTGTGAGATATTTTTCTAAGGTAGGGAAAATATATTTGGGGATACACAGTGGTACAGAAATAAATTATAAGAAATGGCATCTTTTGGCAAGTAGAAGCAGTTAAAGGCCATATATAAGTAATAGCAATCGTTATAATCTATTTTTAGTCCCTCTTTAAAACCTAATTCTCTTGCATAACCATCTACAGACTGTCTCAGTAAGGAAGAAACATCTTTGCCTGTCTTGTTCCAATGCTTTCTGTTTAGTTGAATTTTACATCAAACTTCTCAGGGCAGTAAGCATGTATTCTATGTATTTCAACAATAAAAATACTGTGGGATTTCTAATCCGGGCATTTTATATATGACAGTGGATAAGTATTTGAATATTGTCTTCTAGCAACTCTTATATCAGACAGAAGTAAGGAATTAGTCTTTGAATAGGGATAGCACAGTTTTCAAGTACTAATACAGCTGAACAAAGTGAACAAAGCAAAAGAAGACTGAAGGAAATTAACAATTAACTTGTTTGTTTACTGTGGAGGTATTATAGGAAATGGCACAGCATAGTTTCTGAATAACTTTTTAAAAACCACATTCTGCCATTTTTTATTTTGAACTTCAGTGGTGAACTGGTTTTAAACTTTTTGGTCTGCAGGCTTGGTTAACTTGCTGCTGTGAGTCTGAGCAGGAATTTTGTTCACAGATGTTGATTACTGGATGTGAGAGTCAGGAATGGGGGAATTTGGGAAGTGCAATCAAGAAGCAAAATTATTTTTAAGCTAGCATCCAAAAACTGATTTAGAAGGCATACGTTCCTTGAGATCTGGACATTTGTTTTCCAATGTGAAAATACAAGGTCGGACTTACACAGAACGTGAATGAGTTAGAATGAGCAGGGAAATAGAAATACCAAATACCCATGATCTAACCTCAACCTTTGATTCTTACCCTAAACAAATATTCAGTGGAACTGGCACATCTCAGAGGACGGTTTGTTAGAAACAGTGACAAAGAGTAGGACAAATATTTGAAATACCTAATAAAGGTGTTGATTTACAGTTTTTCCTTTAAACTCCTTATTTTTACAAATTTCTCATCCTTGCAAAGTTTTCATTACTGCTGCAATCTATCTCTTTACCTATGTCTTTTTAATGAACAGATTATCTAAATAAAGATGTTTGTTTTCTAATATGAATATTTTATATATATCTTACTAATTAACAAGTTCCTTGATAATAATTAAATCACGAATACCATTAGTAATTTCTTTCTTCAGTAACCCTTGTTTTTTCCTGATATTCTGTATGGGACTGAAAGACTTAAATTAACTTGAATGTACCTGTTCCTCGGGTAAGACTTCTGGGTAATTGATATATATATATTTTATTAAATATATTGTACAATGTCAGAAAAATGCTATCTCTACTTATTTTTCATTGTGCATTTCTGTTGATTTTCCTTTTTTCCAGGGGGTCTTTAACAGCTTCTTACAAAATACCAAAACACCTTACCTTGTTCTTGCTTATTTTTGTTGATATTTTTTGTATATAATTCTAGGACTCTACCTCTTCAAATGTTATTGCTAATACACCTTATCCCATAACATGAAGACTCCCAAACTCAGACAACTTTTCACACTCGGGAATGCAGGAATATATATACTTTTTTTTTTTTTTTTTACTTTTTTTTTTTTTTTTTTTTTTTTTTTTTTTTTTTTGAGGGCTTCTGCAAAGATTTGTGTTTGTATTTTTTTCTGGACTTTGGATATCTATCCATGAATATCTAACCTTCAGAGCTTCTTGTTTTCTTGTAACACTTTTTGCTTTTATCTTTTTTGTCAAGCTTGTTGCTGCCTACATTGTTTGCATGTTCAATGTTCAGTTTTATTCAGTGGGGAATCCTCTAAAATATACCTGGGTGTTTTCCATGAGCTGGTATTGCTTTTGATTTCACTCTATTTTGCACTTCGCATGTTAAGAAAGCAGCAGTGAAAAATTCTGAATTGAGAAATATCTATTTGTGCCTTACATATTCAGTTCATTTTCCTGGTATTCAGCTGTCTATATTGCCATCAGGGTATAACTTCAAAAATAATCCATTTGCAATAGGCACTGGTGCTTTTGGATTAGTTGCTAACATATTATTTATGCCTTTTTTTTTTTCTTTTTTTTTTTTTCTTATTACTTTAGTTAGCCTGCACAAATGAGATATCAAGCAAAAATACATTAGTCATCCAGACTTTGGCACGCCTTTTTCTTTCTAGATCTGCACAATTTAGGGATTCATTCAGTTGCTGAATAGCCTGTTGACCTGTCCTTATTCTGAGTTTTTACAGCTTTAGAGGTTCTGTTAATCAGGACTAAATTTGAGAAGAGTTTTCTCCTCATGCTTAGAGCTTTGTGTTTCTGTTCACTACTTCTGATCAAATACTCCTTTTATACAGGAAAAGGCTACTGTATAAAAGGAGTATTTTATGCACTTTTCTACTGCTGAATGTTGTGCATTTGTTCTCTGTGGTAAATAATCAGTTGTCCTGTGTGCTTTGGAGGCTTGCTACATTTCTGTTGTTACAGCATTTAGAACTTATGAAAAGGAGGTTGATGAGTGGATCTGAATGTGTGGCCAAGAATGTCCTCCTGCAATATCACACACACAAAAAGAGTTTACTCTGCTGGAAATCAAAAACAGGGAAGAAGTTATTCTTTGGTGGCGTATGACAGGCATCATTCAGTGGTTGATATGTATTAAGTTGGTTTTGAACCAAATTGAAAATCAACTGTTCTTCTTCAGTTTGTGAGATTTTCATGTAATTTAGTGAACAAATGCTTTGCGGGTAGATATTTCTTTCGACAGACAATAACCAAACATGTGACAGATGTTTGCTACCACCACTGGGATATTTAGATTCATGAGTAGCCTGCGGGAAGCTGTCTGAACATAATGCCACACCATTGATGGCCCTGGCGGTCACTTGCTGCTGACCAGTCTATAATGAAGCCATTCTGCCTTCTGTGTGAAAAAAAAAACACTGGAAACATGATATTTGAAAGAGAAATTCATTTTGTCCTCCTTCAGATGAAAAAGGTTTTAGGATCAAAACTGAGATGTTCAGCTGTATAAATTATTTCTACTACTAAGCTTAGACTCATGTAAACCTCCCTCGTAAGCAATCTACTTTACAATTTAAAAGATCTCCCTTTTTGTTTTTGTTTTTTCTTTTCTTCCTCATAGGAAACTCAAGAATAACAAGGAATCAGGGGCCTGGTAAATGTAGCATTTTCTATTGGATGTTTTAAATGTTAAATAGCTAGGCTATTACACTGTGTTCTATGTTTCTATAAAGACTCCGAAATTCAGCAGCTAACCCAGGCGTTGGGAGGGGCCCGGGAAGACATGCGGCTGACTCAATATGAGTGATAAAGCAAGCTCCAGTGTTTATTCGGATAGCTCAGATATTTATACACTTATCGTAAATTATGCCTACTTGTCACACACTAATTGGCTAGGCTTCTAAAGATTACATGTTCATACACCTCCTACTTGCAGTTTCTGCTTCAAGGTTCTCCAACATTCCAGAAGGACACTCTCCCTTTCTCCTTGTTTATCATACTCGCAGGGTCTGTGTGACCTTGGCTCTTCTTCCTTGTCAGCGTAACTTGCAGTTCTTACTGAGGCCTACTGTGGCTAAAATCCTACTTATGCTAAACACTTAGGCTAACAAGAGGATTGCTTGTACAATGCTTTTGTGGATCCATGGCCCTGCTCCCGCAGCCATTCTGCAACACCCAGGTACTCTTGATGGAAAATGTATTAAAAAATTAATTTATTTTCTTTTCTTAGAATTTTTGGTTTTTTAGTTTTATAGCTGAGAAGAGCTATTGTGTTAAGTTCTTTCCCTAAATCTTTCCCAGCTATCTGGAATTCTAATATAAATAAAAGAAAAGAAAATATGAGTAAAAATGATAATCAATGATAGTATCACAGAATAGGCAGGTTATAAGCAAGATACAAGGAAGAAAAAGGGTCTAATCTCTTAAATGGTGCATAAATATGTGTGTATATGTATGTAATATATATGTATATTCGTATAATATACATAAGTTACACTTTTTGTCCGGTTAGGGACAAAACCGTGAACAGAAAAAAATACATTTATTTTATTGCTCTGCTGTCTGTGATGCTGTTTAGGGAATGTTTGAAGCAAAGTATTAATTATGGTGACTTTAGTGATTTTGGTGAGAGAAGCAGAGGCAGGTGTATGAGAGAAAAGTATCTACAGCACAATAGTGTAAATAAATTTTGGGATAACGGAGACATGAGAGAGAATTTGGGAGCTCTTCCAGTGAATTCAGGAAGATTGACTATTAGTACCTTTTCAAACAAAAGTAATGAAATTGCAGAATAGTTAATGATATTCTATTTTTTTAGAAAGACAAATTTTTACGTTGTCTTTTCATACTTTATCCTTTTATCAGTTTTATTCTATCTTCTGTACTGATACGTTATTTTACAAGACCTGGCATTTTTGTTTTCTTTCTCAAGGTGAGCTTTATGTTTTCATATCGTTCAGATATATAACCGTGAAACAATGTTCAAGTCAGTTGGTTGCACATAAACAACTGGCGTCCAAAGGAATGACATCCGCTGTGAGATCCAAGATTTGTGATTGTTTTCTCCAAAGTCAGTGTTCCCAAAGTCTTCCAAGAAAAATGTTTGAGAATTTCCTTTGTAGATTCTTTTGCACATTGTTTTGTTTTTCTTATCGAGATGTAGTTTTCCTCTTAGATCTATGTAGTCTAATAATGATTTGTATATCTTTTAATTTGTTCTGTATTTTATAGAAGGATTTACTGTTGTTACAGTGTAATGCAGTTATTAATTGTTGTGTTTGCTAATCTTTGTCAGTCTTGCATTTGGTTGCCTTCATATTTCTGAAATAATTTCTTTTGCAGAACATGTACTGTATTTGAAAATCTGACCTCTTGAGTAGAGTTGGCTTCCCCTTTTGCAATAATTAACATTCAGTGATACATTCCTGAATGGACAGTGTACAAGGTACATAGTGTTGAATGAGCAATTCTCTTTTGCCTCCTGTACTCAGAAAGATCAACTATGTAATTAATGTGCTCGAGTAACTGTGGTCTAAGATAAGAACAGTCAATCCAAACATTTGTTAATAGCTTCAACTTCATTTACTTTTCATCAGAACTGTCATATACCCCCCAGTGGCCCAAATACTATTGGAGGATAACTTTCTGCATTTTTTTTTTTTTTTTAATTTATTGACCAAATTGAGAAATAAATGGGGAGTGTAACATGCAGAAATCTCTAGAAAAATGTAATCAGTCTGTTTTCCCTATGCTATATCTGATAATTCTGTACTTATTATAGGTGTTGGTCACTGCTTAAAATGACGAAAAAATGGTTTGAAGACAATAATATTCAATTTTGTTTGTACTACAGATATTATTTTTTTTCCAAATTATTTTCCTGGCAGTCTGTTAGCAAGCAATGTAACAGATTTATTGGGTCCTTTTTTCAGAAAGTGTAGACTGTGTTAGTTCTTGACACACTATGTATCATCCAGAAATAAGTGACTTAAAACAAGTGAAAAAATATATTTTAGGACAAGCAAAGTACATTTTTGTATTACTTTCTACTTAACTCCCTCAGAAGGGCAGATGCCTTTTTTTGGAGGAAAGAGTTTTCGGTTTTTATCTGTCAAGGTTCATCAGGACCTTTTGACTTCTTCACTGTTGAACTGCAACTAATTCTGCATAATATGGGAAGTCTAACTTAGCAAATATAAAATCTAATGTATGTTTACTAACTTCTCTTTCCTAGCAGTAATTAGCCATATGTTTGTACCCCATCTTCCCCATTTTCTGAATATCTCTGTCTTTAAATTTGACTGCTTACCAGCTGGGAGGCGTGTGACATACCTTGCCATCCCACTGATGTGTCTGACTTCAGAGAGAGGTCTGAGATGTGAGAATGTAAACCCATACTTACTGTAGCCTGTATAGCTCAAACCAGAATAAATTAGTTTTGGTGGGAGTATTTCATGACAGTCTAATCAAAACTAAAACAGAAATATTGCCAAGGGAAATAGTCTACCACGTAGCAGCAAAGCCATGGCGTACAGGGTCTTACTTTGTGTTCCTTTCTTCTATTCATATTAAAAACCACTGATTCCAGACAAAGTCTGGGGTTCTGTAAGTGTATTGTCTGCAACTTTATAAAAGGACAATCCTTTTAAACTAAGTATGTTTATTGATTTATGTCATTTTAAGGAATACATGTTGTCTGAAGGATAGGGAACTTTTTTTTTTTAAAAAAAGACTGTCTGCATGAGCATTTTGGTTCATACAGCAGTGCATTTTGAAGCAAATCTCTTGATTTACTGCATGTTGTTTTGACTTACAACAATGAGTATTCAGAATTATGCAGTTCAAAGCCAGCACCAGTGTTGAGAAACTTGTTGAAAGAACTAAATTGCAAGAAGATCTAATTGTAGAGTCACATATCATTGTATTCACTCTTAAAATATCCATACATATTTAAAACACAGATATTTTAGGTCTGCCATATTAAAGTACTGGTTCGTACCCTTCCAGCACAAAGCCTTGGTCATGAACTTCCCCAAGAGCTCTTTGGATGAAAGTGATTTGGTAGAAACAGGAAAGATGAAGCAATTTTTAAGGGACAGGTCTGAGCTAGAAATGTTTCATTGTTCTAAATGAAATCAATATGCTTATGATCGAGACTAGTTTAAAGGTACTCTGCAGTATCCAGGCTTCTGTAGTAAATTACCAGGTCCAGAACATACTTTCGATACAAAAGAAATGCCTCTCAAAAAATACTAAGCTGTAATTAAGATGAAGCAAAAGAGAGAAGATGGAATATTTATGTGAGAGGCTGGCACATGTTCACTAATACTTATCCCTGTATATTTGCAGCTGCCAAATGACTAGTGAAGAGTAATAAATAACAGGCATCATTTCAGTCTCTTCTTGCAGCTGATGCACATCAGAGGCACAGGCTTCCAGTGTAGAAGTTGTTGTGTTGAGTTGAGACACTTGTCTAAGTCTCCTTCTGCTTCCCAGCTCTGAACTAGTCACCATTGCTCCAATTCAGACCTGGCTGGCAGGACAGAGGACTGGTGAACGGTGTTCATTCATTCATTCATTCAGCAATGGGACAACCCCAACGCACAAACCTATGCTGCAACACAGGCTGGAAACTTTTTTCTTCTTTTGCTGGAGCAGTTAGTCAAGGTTACTGTGTTTAAAAGTGGGTTATAGATGATAGGCAATAGCTTTTCCATCGGAGAGCTATCAGCCAGGGAGACGTGGTTCATTAGTCTCAATAATTACCAGAAATGATGATGAAAAATAATCAGCCAAGCAAAGGGAAAGGGGCCCATCCTGCCTCCAGCCTTGCTGTTAGTGGCCATGAGAGGGTCCTCCCACAGAGCAAAGCTTAACTCTTGGTTTATGTCTCTTAGCTCAGCTCTCTCTTGTCCCAGTGTATCCAAATGCTTAGAAGGAAATAGCAGAAGAAAAAACTTATTTATATATAAGCATGATTTTTCTTCACTAATGTCGGATAGAGTATCTTAATGTGATAAACTAATAGAGCTGAATTACTGCACTGGATTATCATGACATAAAGCCCACCCATGTTAAATTATATATGGCCTCAAACAAAGGGAGCTTTAAGCTAAATGAATGAATAGTTTTGGTGCAACAAGTGAAAGAAAGTGTTCTAGCTCACTAATTAACATATATTCTATCAACTTTTGATATTTAAAAATACAACATAATAAAACCTACAAGGGGTATATATGCTTTTTACCTGTACATTAAATATATATCTGTCACTGTTGATCTTCCTGTCATTATCCATACATGCATTATGTACTTAAGTAACAGATCCAGTCTGCGAAATGGGAGAAAGGTTCTTCTTTTATCCTAGGCGTAGATTTGAGCTGATTTACATGTCTTCAGTCTGTCCTCAATCCATGAAGGCGTTTTGATGTAAAGTCTTAGAATGTAGGATTGTTTAATGTTTTTTCTTGCCTTGTGTGTGTGTGTGTGCGTGTGTGCAGGTGTACCGTTCTATGTTGCAAATTACTACATTCAGCCAGGGCATCACTCAGAAGTCCTGTTATGGAAGAAATTGGTTATTTGGCTCATAACCTTTCTGTTTTTCCAGTAATTCTAAATTAGGTCCCTTGGATCACTCTTCAAGGTCAGTGGCTTTTTCATGAAGTGCAGAGAGCCTTAACTTCTGAGTGACTTAAATTCCCTATGCTTTGGGCCACTGGTTTTAGTCTTAGTTCACTTTCATTTTTGGATTTGGCCAAAGTTAATATAACAAGCTGTATGTGTTATCAGCTTTTTCATTTCCCTCCCCTCTTCCTTTTTTAATATGAGAGTTCATCTTTCAGTCTGACTGGTCACCTGCATCATTGCTGGAGTCCAAACTCAGTCGTTAGCTTTCAGTAGGTCAAAAACATGGGTTGCACAGCAGGTAGAGTGCAAAGACTGCAAAATATGATTATTTCTTTTACATTATTTTTAATATTGCCATTTATATCTGTTAATACAAAAAGGACAGGCCTCCAGTGCTATTCTTCAGAATCCATCTGACACCATTAAAAATCTCTAAGCTCTAACTATTAGTTTGGTAACTTGATAAGGTGGACATATCAACAAAAGAATATGGATGAAGTGTTATGTGTATGTGAAGTAAATTTATAGAAAACATAATTTCTAGCTTTCTGCCAACCATATGCCAAGTAAGGAATTTCTGTAATTCTGAAAAATGGTATTGGCCGCAAATTCTCATAATAAATAACATGTCATAAACATCTCTTATCTCAGCATTTTTTTAAAGTTTGAATTGTGTCCTTCAGTTCCCCTTCACGATAGGTCACAGTTATTATTTCCTTTAAAACAGGTGAAGAAGGTCATGAAAACACAGTATTTTTCTAAATAATGTGCGATGAATAAATGAGAGAAGCAGAAATAATGTCCTGCTGTTCTAACTGTTATACTGTTCTATTTCATGGCTTGTAATACCACGGGAAGGAAGATCAACACTTTGTCAGAGTGACTAAGCAGTTGGAAGTGCTCTGTTAATGTTGAAATCTCTCACAGGATTTGGTTTCACTTGGCGATTACATTCAATTAGAAAACACCCCTAAGTGACTTCTCAAGGTTGTGGTTTAACTTGGTGTGATTTCCAGGTGAAGAAATCCCCTGGAGTAGATATTATTAATTGTATTCTTCACAGCATTTCCTAAGGAGCAGCCAAGGTCATTGCCATTTTCCGAGGCACTCTGCAGATGAGTAACCAGGAACTTCTTCAATTTAAATAGTTAAGGATCTAAACAGGCAAGTAAAAAAAAAAAAAAAAATCCCTTCAGCAAATGTCACTTTATTGATGGAAGGACACAGTGAGAGAGAAGGATTTCTAAAAGAGAAATAAAGGGTGATACCAAGAATAAATTTTTGGGGAAAAGCACTAGGATGAAGCTCTGATTGTTCTTCCTTTGGCATGTCACAATTCTTGTTTTGATGAAACTGTAGATACCATGTGCAATGGTATCTCATACTCTTCTTGCCCTGTCTGATCTTTTTGTTTTGGACTCTTTAGCCTCCTTGTACTTGTTTTTTCAAACTTAAATACCTTGTTGGTAATGTGATGGAAAGTGTTTCAAGGCTTTTTCAAAAAAAAAAAAAAAAAGAAATCAGGTTGCAGAGACATAAGCTCAAATGTGAATGATAAAGAAAAAAAACACAATTTTCGGAGAGACATCATCTTAAGATAGTGTACCTCTGCCTTGTTGTTTGCCAGTATTCTGCAGTGTCTTAAATCTAATTTTCAAAGCCTCTTATTCTAACAGAAGAGAAATAGCCACTGCTTAATCCTAAAAGTCATCTTCAGAGCTGGAAGATCTTTAAGGACAGTTTTTTAGAGTATAAGAGCTCTCAGTCCCCAGGTGGAAGAAATCAGGAAAGGAGAGCAAGAGACAGGTGTGGCTGAGCTGAGACTTGCTGGTCAAACTAAAGCACAAGAAAGAGGTACACAGGCAGTGGAAGTAGGGACAGGTATCCTGAGAAGAGTATAGGGTCTTTGCCTGGTTGTGTAGGGATGGGATTAGGAAGGTCAAGACATAGCTGGCACTGAACTTGGCAAGGGATGCAAAGAATAATAAGAAGGGCTTCTACAGATGTGTTGACCAGAAAAGGCTGAGGGATGAGATAATTGAGAGCAGCTTGAGGGTGCTGGTGACTGAAAAGCTGGACAAGAGCTGACAAGGCCAACAGTATCTGGGCTGCATCAAAAGCAGCATGGCCAGCAGGTTGAGGGAGGTGATTCTACTCCTCTGCTCCACTCTGATGAGACCCCATGTGCAGTACTGCATCCAGCTCTGTGCATACCAACATAAGAACGTGGACCTGTTGGATCGAGTCCAGAGGAGGACCATGAAGATGATCAGAGGGCTGGACCACCTCTGCTGTGAGGAGGCGCTGAGAGAGCTGGAACTGTTCATCCTGGAGAAGAGAAGGTTCTGCGGACACCTTATTGCAGTCTTTCAGTACCTGAAGGAGGTCTACAGGTAAGATGCAGGGAAACTTCTTAGTAGGACCTGTTGCAGTTGGGGTAATGGCTTTAAACTAAAAGAGGTAAGATTGAGACTAGATAGAAGGAAGAAATTGTTTACAATGAGGGTGGTAAAACATTGGCCCAAGTTGCCCTGAGAGGTGGCAAATGCCCCATTCCTGGAAACGTTCAAGGCCATGTTGGATGGGGCTCTGAGCAACCTTATCTATCTGAAGACATCCCTGCTTATTGCAGCGAAGTTTGGACTAAATGATCTTTAAAGGTTCCTTCCAGTCTAAACCATTCTATTGTGTTAATTATCATTGAACAGAATGTATTTTCTTTTTGATTTTAATTTCTCCTCTCTTCTCTCTTCCCTTCTGTTTTCCAATAGTGAACAACTTTCCAAGCAGCTGAGCCAAGAGAATGAGTCAAGTGTTCAGATTAGCCTGTAAACTGCAGGCTTCAGGGAGCCATGGAGAGAACCAGGCTATACTTGCTTTGTTCTTATGCTTCCTTCCCTAAGTTCACACTTACCACTCTCTGCAGCCAGAGTCTCTTATACAGAACTTCCCTCTGATCTGGTCTTACGTTCAGCTTAACTGGTGTTCATTTGTGATCTACAATATCAGACAGCTAATGTGAATGCTCAGTTTATTTGGACTGTAGGTGGCTGATATTGAACTTAAAGGTAGTGCTTTAGTTCAACAAGGAAATTAAAAACACATTTCAAGTGCTTGGGTTGAAATAAAAAAGATAAATACCCAGTACAGTAGTTGATCAAGTTTTCCCTTTCCGTATTGAAATCTGCTATGGAAAATATGATCCTTAGATATCAGTGGAAGAGTGAAGAAAAATAGCTGGAGATCAAACTATGTATTTTTTGTAAGTATTCATATAGAATAAAATTATCAGTTGAGAATAGCTACAGATGCAGTAAGAAGTATATTTTCAACATCAGAGACCTGATTGTAATTTTCATACATAAGAACAATTTTTAATGTTCAGAGTTATGTGGTAATGGAAATTTTCCTGAGTTATTTTCCCCCATATGCCTTCTACAATGCCTGGCTCTTTGTATGTTCAGTGTAACTGTATGACCTTGGCCTTGCAGTCCGTACATTCAGTTCACTGCTAATATGCAACTATATATAAGCATGATTATAATATATCCAATCACTGGAAAAAAATTGTGATGTATGAAGATATGCACATTATCCAGGTTTAGGTATAATACTTCTGCACCTGATAGTTTTATTTAATTTGTCAGAAACAAAATTCAATCCCATGTCATTGAGACTGGCTTTCAGTACATGCTTCAGTAAGTGCTTATTAAGTAGTTCAAGGTCAAAGCTCTGCCTTAACAGAATGCAAAATAATTTATTTATTAAAAATTATCAGATTTTAAACAAATCAAAAATTTGAATTTCCACACAGATGAAACTTATTTTTGTAATTAAAAGTAATTTACTTAGATAAAAATGGCCTAACAGCACCATCTTCTGACAGACTGTAATTTCTGCAGTAACCTTGAACAGCACTTTTAGTCGTTTGCATACATGGTTTGGTTACTGTCATAAATAAAATAGAGATTCTAGGGGAAATAAATGTGAGTGTAATCCCATGTATTCTAGTAGAAGAATTTGGCTGAGATTCCTGAGCAGTCACTTACTGTCCAATTTCTTCTTTTCACTTAAAACAGTAAGAGAATTTCATTCAACTGTAATTGTGCCTCAAATTGTTGTTGAAAGGTTTGCTGCAAAAACATTTCAAAGGTACATTCCTGTCAAATATTTGGAAAGAGGTCATTTGTATGTAATTTGAGCAGTAGACAGTTCTCCCAACTTCAGATGTCTTGTAATATTACTGTGAGCAGTTAAATATGTCCCATTTTCTTCTACAGTGTTGCTGTATTTGTACAACCAAAAATGCTGTCAGTTTTGTAGTGAAGTGCACAAAATAAATGAATATTGATCATTTTAATACATTGGTGATCCATGTAGGGAACTAACGGTATTAGGTGATTTTATTCTGGCAGTAGTGCTTTTACTCATTTTTACCTTACGTTATGTGTGAACTCATGCACTTGCTTGCTTACCATGAAAGCACAGGTTAGCACACAGAAGCAGTATTGAGGTGATTGTATGTTCCCAACCACTAGAAATTGCAAGGTGACTTAGCTTACCCCACAAGAAACATGCTTCCAAAAATTACCTTGCACTTCCCCTGAGATAAAAGTGTATATATGGACTGTAGTATGGATTAGCCCATCCACCATAGTAACACCACATAATGCTGATGTATCACAGGTATTCTTCAATATACAACATAGACAAACATTAGGATGAAGAGCACAAGATGTATTGTACTGATTTGTGCTGGTGATGGGATCGCTTATGTCACTGCTGTTTTTATCTGAAGGCTGAGCTTCATTGGAATAGCTAACAGAGAGCTGAGCATGTGCTCTTGGGATAGAGCAGGTTCAGAGCAAGAGTCAGAAACCAAAGAGAGAAGAAAGATTCAGCTGCTTAAAAAATATAAATAAATCAAAAAGCCAGGAAAATCTTATTTTCTTGCTTGTATGCTTATTCCAGGGTTATGACTGGAATTTACAAAATTACTAGATTCCTAAAAAAAAATCCAAACAAGCCAACCCCCAAACCAACTAAGATACCCCCAAACAAAAAAAAAATGAGTTCCCCAAAATTATTTGTTTCCTAATCCTACATTTTGTCATAACTCATAGTTTCTTGCCTCTGGTTCTCAAAGCAGATTTGTTACTGCTACACAGCAACACAATTTTTTTTTTATTTTTTTTTATTATTTTTTTTTGGTGTCTGCTCCTCTCTTGGTTTGCTCCTCACAGGAAACAACCCGAACGTCTATGGATTTTGAACTCAGCTTCTGACTGCTCCCGTCTTTAACTTTGACATTGATATACCAATTGTTTTCCTTATTTAACTCTCAAACTGACAAGGGACCTTTCTTCATATTTCTGGTTCTTGGGTTTGGTTCACCTTGGATCCAATTCCAGTCTTATTTCTTGAAGCTCCATTGTATGTTGGGCTCAATGTTTCTGTCACATCTCATATTTCCAAGTCACTATCCACTCCTAATGTCTAATCTAAATCATAATTTATGCATATGGTTTCAGATGTTACATAATTCGTATTTTTCAAGTTTAAGTTAAATGTTAATTGTAGTAAGCAGTGATATTCTGTTGATGCTGCTTTAAAGATGTTAAAAGATAAGGGATTTAGACTTTGCCAAGTTTGTTTACCTGCTTTGCTAAAACCAGGAGACTTAGTTTGACATAGTAAACTTCTGGAATGTAAATGACGTTTAGAAATATTAGATACACTTTTGCTGGTGGAAATAAATACAACTAAAATGAATGTTTGACAGGTTTTGATAGAGAATCACCCAGCTCAAAAAAGTGATAATAAACACAGTACTGAAGCAATTTATGGAACAACAACTTTGCATCTCAAGGGAACAAGCTACATTTCATATTATTCCAAGTAATTTGGGAACACATGCATTTGTATAAGAAACCTATAAGGTATCTTTTTAGGTAATCACTGTTTTCATATGTATTCATGAGTTTTCAGCTAGATAACTAATCCCTGTACTCATTATGAATTACATATTCACACATTTAAGTGTTAGTTGTATCACCACTGTCTTGATGAGGAAATACATGTTCTACACAGCTGTAGTCCCTAGAAGATTGCAGTAGGAATAACTGAAAATATTCAGAGTCTGTCATGGTGAAACGAGTGTGGTATTTAGAATTATGTTAGAATAATCTTACATGTTATTGAAAGTAGAAGGTAAATTTCCAGTTCTAAATTAGTAATTGAAGCATTTTAAAAGGTAAGAAGCTGTCAGAGGAAAGTGGAAATGGAATTTTTTTGTCATGACTGTTTTGATGCTTATACTCCAGCATTACTAGATCTCTAAAGTTTGACATGCTGGAGCAGGGCTTACATACATAGACCCTTACAGCTCTTAAAAAATGGAAGTAAAAACCTAGTATTTTAGTTCAGAAATGAAAGTTTAGAAATATTTTCAAAACATTGCATTACAACTGGAAGACAGTAATGCCTTACTGTTACCGCTGTGTACTTTGCAAAGGTATTGATTTATAGTATTGATTTTGCTTCCAGAAAAAAGTATTGTACTTCTGGAAGAAAGCAGAGTGTGACATTTGTAAGTGCACTTCATTTTCATACATACATACCAAGGGAGAAGAGTTCTGGTTATAGAAGTCAATTCAGTTCTAGCTACCTGTCAATCAACTTACAAATATTTCTATTATATTTTGAGCAGCCAAAAGTTAGGTACTATGTTGCATTTAATTTTAAAAGGGTATTCAGAAAAAAATATTGATGGCCATCTGAATAGCTTTGTAGTTTTCTTCTTGCATATGTTACAAAAATATTACTTTTGAGAAATATTTACTAAAGCTGACAGAAATCTCAGAATGACTGGTATTTATCCTTGAATGAACTCAAACTGGAAAATCTGGGTGCTTGGTCAGACTGTGGAATAAGATTTTTTGGTAGCAGAAACTCTGGAACTTTTTTCTTGACTTGCTCTTTCTTTAAATTGCATTACCTAAAAATAATTAGAAAAATTCTGCATTACTCATTTGTGATTAGTTCTTCAGTAGACAAGCATAAAATACCTGAATGTCAGTTGGGTTAATTTACTAAAGACTAAACAGTTTAGCAAGAACTTTACCTTTTTGCTTTCAGGTGACACCTTCTTCAAGACATAAAGCAAATCTTTCATTAGAGACGATTGTCCTAAATCACTTTCAGGCAAGAAGGGATACAACATCTCTTATGAATATGTGTATTCCATTAACCAGGGAACAGTTATTTTTGCTGGACAACCTTACAGATCTTGAAGCCTGTAGTACTTAAAAATTAAGGAATGGAGAGGGGAGGCGTTAGGAAAGATGCCTCCCAGTATTCTGGTTTTGAAGGCACTGAGAAAAGGAGAGACAGAAGAAGAAGACGAATGGTAGGACAACAGCAAGCTCTCTGTAATACTTGGGCATAGAGCATCTTCCCTCCCATATTTTCTGCCCCTTGAATACAGATTTGGTGGCTGCTCACAAAGTACAATTCCTGCCTGAAATCCTATCTTTACCAGCCCAGACTTCCAATGACTTTGCTGCAGCTGAGGCAGTTACAAGCCCTGTTGTGACAGGATCTAGCAAGAGCCGGCAGTCGTTGCAGCTGTAGGAGAGATGAGCTCCAAAGTCTCCTACAATGTCATAGAGATGTGAAGACAAGAGAGAAGTAATAGGCTTTTACATAAATATAGATTTCTTTGACAAATTGAAATAAAAGAGTGCTGTCTTGGAAATATTTAAAGACTAATGGCTTCAAGTAAAACAAGCTACAAATAAATAGACTACATTACATCAATCTAATGAATTTCATTTCTCCTAGGTATTTTATTTACCTTAAAACAGTTTATTTGTTTTCTTTTTATTTTCCCTTACTGCTTTCTCATCTGTTTATACTTGTATGAAATGCAAGTAAAACAAAACACATAAATCAATAGACCTAATTATAAGAGACAAGAGTAGGTTGTACTTATTTCCACTGTTGGAGCCTGAGACTTTCAAGTTTGACATGTTTTCTGATGACTTATTTGTTCACATCTTCTATAAAATGTGGAATCTCCCTTGAGACATTCAAGGCAAAAAAAAAAAGATGCCAAGAAATTACTGTGTTTCTGAGCTTCTTTGCAATGACTACAAATATAGTATAATTTAAACAATGTGGGGAAAAAGAAACCAAACAAAACCTAAATCTGTATTGTTACTGATGACCAGATAATTTGTGGTTTTTTGTTTTTTGGTTTTTTTGTTTGGTTGGTTGGTTTGGGGTTTTTTTGCATTTAGCCTGAAATACCAGAAAAATCCAAAAATTTGTATGTGAAATACAGAGAAAAAAAGGACATTGCAATTTAAAGTAATTAAATGTAATCATCCAAACCTCTAAATTCCCAAATTCTTCTATTTATTCTTTGTAATAGAATGTCTTCTCCTACTTATTTCTTCAACCAATCCAGTACTTTATTACAAAATATTTGAACTGCATTTTTCCTAGTGACAATAAACAGTCTCCAAGCCATGATTGGTATGTATGTTTCTTGTAGCAGACATAGAGATCTTGTATCAGAACTAGATGATAAGTAATTCTGTGGATACTTCTGTTGTCTGAATGATGTTCTTTGTCTTGAATTATTAAAAATGTTAAATCTGTCTTTCTTTTTTCCATATAATCTGTTACAAATTAATATTGTCCCTGGTATCTCGAAGGAGGTAAAAATTCTCACTCATCTTCTCTGAGATTGCCTATGATGCTGGCACATGTTTGATTAAAAAAAAACTTTATATCCCTTCTTTAAGAGTACTATACTTAGACTCTTTCTGGGTCCAGTAACATATAGGACCGCAGTTCTTTGGAGGTAAAATTGTTTGATTTGAAGTACTTAGAAAGATGAAAGAGAATTGTACAGCAGAGTGCTAGACGGGAATGAAATCCTGTATTTGATTGGATCCAAATCTGCTAGTCATATATTCCTACCTATTTTCTGAAGATCTATTTTCAGCACAAATTATATGTTGTGGGAATTATGTACTCTCTGGAACATCTGGGTTTGCTATAGAAAATAGCATGATGCTTTGCATAACTAGACAGATTACACCAAAACCAAATCAGACCTGAGAGGAACTGTAAACTCTTGGGTATGTGTGAAATTGCTCTTTCAAATTCTGTTGGTTTTTTTGTCTTAGGAATTGAATAACTCTTCTAGATCACATGGCTGTAGTTGTTCTAACCAAATCAAATAAAATTAAAAAAATATATTTCATGCCTCTCTACAAAGAAAAATAAAACACTCAAAAGTTGAATTTGTTTTCTTGATTGTGAATTGCAGTTTGAACATTTTTTTTCTTTGTGAAGCACCTTTCCATGCAAAGGACTAAATTTCCTTTTCTCTATGAATGGTCAAATGTAAGATACA
Organism: Thinocorus orbignyianus; assembly: GCA_013400375.1. NCBI lineage: Eukaryota > Metazoa > Chordata > Aves > Ciconiiformes > Thinocoridae > Thinocorus > Thinocorus orbignyianus. The sequence continues at coordinate 20,836 of VXBW01000038.1, read as the reverse complement.
TCTTATAGGCCAGGAGATAATACTCAAAATATCCCCTTCCTGGTTTTGTGCTATAGAAAAGAATTCATATTGTATCTATAGAGAAAGAATATACTAGATTGATATTGAAGTGAAAGAAAATAATTTAATACATTAACAGTATTCCCCTAAAAATTCATGAAAGACTGTTTTCGTGTATATGTGCCTGTGATTTTCATTTAGAAAGGTATGTTATCAGATCTTAGTAAGTGTGAACTATATCTGTTGCACCTGAGAATTAGAAAGACAGACGTAGAAAATCCCTTTTCATCTCTGAAGATCTCTATAGTATACCTAAACACCTGAGCCTAACTTCAAATACCTTTGCTTTACTGGGTTTAAGTTAGACCCCTGATATTATTCGACCATACAGTACTTTTTTAGTTTTAGTATGTGAATATGCTCTTTGCTGGTTTTCGCCTAGAGTCAGAAAACAAGGCCATAAAATCCCAGTGGTGGAACTTGAAATATTGGGTTTGTGTGGTTCAAATCTTTTGAAAATTCTATGAAGCAGCATGAAACATTATTCTATTCAATTTCTAACTATTGATCCAAATGAATGCTTGTTTGGAGATTGCCTTTGCAGCTTTATTTGAACAGAAGAATACTTTTCTCTTTAGATATAGGGTGTGTGGGAATTTTGCTTAAAAGGGACACAGTTCATGTATACGAATCTTTCATGCTGAGGGCAATAAAATAGTTTTGCCCTTGAAGTGAATATTATACCTGCAACTTGCACAGCTCATGTGTGTGTTAATTACAAAAAGAATGGTGAGGAGCTCACAATTGGGAAGATCAATACTTTGGCTATGAGAGGAAAATAGTTATGATTAAAGATATTTCAACCATGTCACCCTGTTTCTATATTAAGCTTTCTGTGATAAAGTCTGTGCTGGAAAGAATTCATAAGTGAAAGTTTTGGAATCTGGACCCAAGGAGAAGAGTCTGCCATAAAGATGGGAACGCCTTTCATTACAGGAAGTGACTTGAGTCAGCCTAATTGCACAGGAGCTAATTCTACACATAGTTCTTTTTATCCAAGGGATTTTATTTGTCCTCGCAGCTGAAATGTAAGAGGTTTTCCAGAAATAATTACAAATACTAATTACGCCTATTTACATCATGGTTTTCTTTATTTTTCCTTTCAAGGTAAGGTAAATAAGCTAATGTTCTTATTTTGCTTTTCCTCTGCCTATTATATTTTTTCAAGTCATGTACATCTATTAAAGTTCACTTATGTTTATATGTGTGTGTGTTATGTAAATATATACAATGAGCTTCAGTGAACTAAAAATTGTGATGCAAGAATAGAGAAAACACTCTAGAATCAGTTCTGCAAAGCATACTTGGGAGTTAAGTTACTTGCTATTTATGTGAAAAATCTGTTAGATTAGAGACAAGCATTAAAGCGTATACCCCAGATGCTGCTCTCTTAGTTGAGTACAGTTACTCATTTTTGCTTTGTGTAAGATTTTAGATGTTTGAGTCTTGCAAAGATTAAATAAGTAATCATTAACTTAATATAATCTGTACGAAAGGTCCTCAGAACAGTGACTTCTGTCTCTTCTGTTTGTTATTTCTTCCATGGTATTTGACCTGGGTATGAACTTGAAGGCATTTGAAAGGTAGCCTGTTCAGATCCCCAGAAACTGTGCCTTTGTAAATGTTTTGGGTTTGGGTTTTTTTCTGACATGTAGGGTGGGAAATGTGTGGGGTTTTTTCCTTTAGAAAAAGAAATAGATCAGTGCCTCATTGTCACATGGTGTTCAAACTTCACAATAGTTGGTGGTTGTCAAGAGGAAGAGGCCAGTCTTTTGTCAGTGGTGCCCAGTAAGAGAACAAGAGGAAATGGGCGCAAATTTGTACATAAGAAGTTCCATCTAAACATGAGGAGGAACTTCTTCACCTTGAGGGTGGCAGAGCACTGGAGATGTTCAAAACCTGCCTGGGCAAATTCTTGTGCAACCTGCTCTAGAAGGACCTGCTTTGGCAGAGGGATTGAACTAAATGACCTCTAGAGGTCCCTTTCAACCCCATATCATTCTGTGATTCTGTAATAATAATTACATTTTGTGAGGAACTTCTCTGTGGGGATTTGTGCTACGTTTCTTCTCTCCTTAACTGTAAGATCATACACATGCAGATCCTGTGGCTCCTGAATTTGAAGTCTCTCATCTGGACAATTTAAGTTTGCATTAACTTAATCTTTGGGTTTTGGGGGGACATTGGAAACTTAGCTGTTATAAGGCCAGTAGGGTGTCTTTGGGCTGATGAAAATTTTTGACATTAAATGACTTTTACGTTGGCCAGTGCTTGGCTGAATTATAGTTTCTGAACAAAATTTCTAGCCTTCACTGATACTTCCAAGGGTATACTTCCAGATGATGTACAGAACTGCATTATATTAAAAGCATGATAAAAATCCAGTATTGACTTAGTGTTTCATACAGTCGTGTAGTCATATAAAATGGTATTGATCCATCTTTAGTTTCGAAGGTCAGCATAAAGTTTACAAAGAGAAGTATATGAGGTTAGGAAATATTATGCAGTAGTTGCCCATTAAAGTATTAAAACATGACCTACTGCTGCATGAGCTTTCAACAAATCTTTTAGTATCCTCATCAGTTCCAAGCATGTGTATGATCTAGGTTTTGGCTAATAAAATTTATATAATGTTGCACTGATTAGGATACTTTGAACTGTAATCATTCTTTCATTGAAACAGCTCAACATGCATTACTATACCTTTCTTTCAATGCCTGGAATTATTTTGTGATGCAGTGAATCCATAACCATCAGATGCAAAATATCTGATTTGAAGTGTCTTTTTTTTCTGCTGGTGATACTTGGTTCTTCTGTAATGTCTACGTCCTTTGAAATGCATAACGACTTAGGTATTTTGTCTCTTGAGACAGGCAGATATAGACACCTTGAAAAGTGGAGTAATTGGAAATTAGACAATATTGCATTGGAAGTAAAACTGGAAATAGAACCCACAACTGGAAATTTGCTGAATAAAATATTACTGGGATTTAATTTGAAGCAAGCTTTGAGATAATGGCGATCGGTTTTGGGTCAGTTGTGTTTGTGTATAAGGTTGCTTTCCTGAACTAAAGTCTTTGTGATGTGCTCACTGAGTATGTAAAAGGAGAGGGATAGCTGAATGGTGTGTCTGTGTTAGTATTTTAGTTCAGATGGGGAATCTGCTTTTGAAGTCAATCTGGTCATCTGCATTTGTTGCAATTTGATAGTGTCATGAACTGTTTTCTGTCAGATTAAGGGAAGATACACTCTAGGAGCATGCCTAAGGCACTCCAGGAATGGCCGTTCAATCTAAAACATGGTCCACAGAATGAGGGTGGTGTTGACAATGATTCCCTTCCTGTTCTTTTCCCCTTATCATCTCCTATGGTTTCATACAACTTCAAACTTCTGCCACTTTATTCCTCTGTGATTTTAGATCAACAGGTGTCTTGCACATGTAACAGTCACTTCACTCACATTATTGAACTGTCTCTGAAGGGTTTAGGTGTGTTGTGGTTTTTTTTTTAATATGATGAGAACTGGCAATAATTTAAACCAATTCCTTATTCCTTTTTTGCGTATTTTAATGTGGAAAGCTCTCCTGTGTGCAGCATGATATTGTATGGTTGAGAGTCTCAAGCTGAAAAAAATATTTACATAAAAATGTATGTTTACAATATTTTACCTTCTTTCCAGGGGAGGAAATATATTTGATTTAGTTTGTAGCTAATCATAGTTCTAATATTTTTTTACATATTTCTGCTATCCTAAATCTCTGAAAAGATATTACAATTTTGGGGTGGCTATTTTTACTTCTTGAGTTTCTAGTGTTAGTTTCTCCAATATAAATTCCCTATTACTAATAATATCATTTTGATAGTCACTATAACAAGGGAAGAAAAGAAGGAAAAAATTTCAGTTCCAGCTTATTGACAAGATACTTTTTCAGAACAGCAACAACAACTAATCAAGGGAAGAATAAAGGACTACATGTTTTTTTCAATCCTTAGTCAGTCAGCAGTAGCAATAATAAGTAAGCTTCTCTGAGAACTCCAAGAAATTGCAGTTCCAAACTGTGTATTATGGTACTTGTTGTGCAAAGAGTGGAGTGACTTACACCAGAAGCTGCAATTGGTTACTGCAGAGGTCAGCTTTCAGAAGAAAATGTAAAAACTCTTAAATATCAGAGAGTACTCTTAGAGCTGCATCATTTTATAATAGTAGGAAAAAACATATTTGGCTATATCTTTAAACATCATTAAGGGAAAGGAATAGGGATGTTGCCTTCAGACTAACACCATGAGTTCCAAGAAATATGAGACTAAATCTTGGTTCTCTTTAGAATGCCAGGGCCTTATTCTTACTGCTGCGGTACTGCGTTTTTACATTACCACCAGAGATTTTTGTCAAATTATGTGAGTTGTGCTATGCAGGTATGTTATCTCCATAAATCAAGAGCAGTGCAACTTTTTGTTGTGTTTGATTATTTTTGTGTAGTTGCATATCCACCTCTATCTTAGTAACAGCTTGGTAATTTTTTAATTAAAGGAGTTTTCAGACATACAGGAATCCTGCATTTATTTTTTTATTATTTGTTTTGGTCTATATGGAATCAGTACCCATTATGTGATGGATAGAAATGGATTATTATTGAAAAATCCAATGTCAAATATGTATCAGAAGTAATTTATGATTAGATACTGAAACTGTAAGTAGCTTTGCTTTTACTCATGGATGAAAGATTCCATTATGTATTGTATGCTACTCTACTATTCCGACTTAATGCTTCTGGCTTTTTCTTTCTTAATAAACTGGTTTTTTTAGACAGTCCAAAGGTAGCTCAAGTTAACCTTGTGACTAAGGTTTTATTTCCTTACTTTAACATGATCATTTTCAATGAAGATTTTTCATCTATATGTTATAGAAAAGGTAGATAGTATAGTTCATTAAGCTGAAATTCTTCTTTCACATTACAGAATTGTGTCACTTTTTTAAAGGAGCTGAATCGTTTTTAAGCATAAATTGTGAGGTATATAAACATTTAACATTTGAAAACAGGTTTATGTATGTTTCTGAACATTGAAAGTATTCCTCTTTCAGGTGAGTCTTTTAGAACATAAAGATTCCATTTCTTTTTTTAGATCTATGACTATTTACCTGAATACAGGGGAGACAGACAGTGTTCCCCCAGAAAAATAAAACTCTTAAATTTCTTGGATCATTGGAACAGAAGTATATAAGGTAAGAAATGGATGCTTTGATTGTTGACCTACATGAAACAAGAACAAGAACTTTTCATGAAAGCAAGAACATAAAAGTATCTCTGAAAGGTGTTACGTGTTTACAGCAGCAGTAGAAGTTAGTGGAATGGCATAATCTTTGCCACTTTCCAAGAGAAACCCTGACAGTTTGATCACAAGTTGGAGGTGTTCATCAACCTTTGCTGGTCAGAGGCAGCATCAGCTGAAAACAGTGGGAGATCTTGGGTTGAAATATTTAGTTCAAAGTAATACATTTAGTAAAAGCCCAGCTCTGTTTTCTATAGTTTCTTCTCCTAGTTCTAGTCATAACATTTACTCGACAAACATTTTTAAAACAGTATATCCTCAATAAATGGAGAGGGAGAGATTTTAGCAAACTGTTTGCTATAAACCTGTATGCACTGTTTGATTAGTGACTTTTATTTTGAAAGTCCAATAAAATGAAGATATAGAATCAAGTGAGAAAACGGGCTGGTAATTCTGTCCTATAGTTTTCTCTGTCGTAATCCTCCAGTATTTATCTTAAATTATAATATAAAAGTCAACTTGCTATTTGGACTATTTAGCTTAACAAAATTGTAATTGCAGGAGCTGCTATATTATTTGTCACATTTGTATTATTTTTAGAAGAAAGTGTAAATAGAAAATCTGAAGTGTTAAATATCTCTCCACGCTCTTGTCAAAATCTCTTAAATAAAAATGATTAAAAGGAGGATCAGGACAAAACTTCTATAATCCTTGTTGAGTTTGTTATCTTCGTAAAGTTTTGCACTTGAAGTTAGTGTAATAAGTACAACATTCACATAAGAGAATGTCAGCATATTGGCATTGTAATAAATTAATTCATCATTTCCTTCGCTACATGACTTTATATTAAAACTGCTTCATGTTGCCATGCTTCCTTACTCTACAGCTCCATTTTAGAGTGCCTAGAACAAAAGTACACCTTTTCCAAATTGATTATATATCTGACCCACAGTGACATTTTCCAGATGAAATGTTATCCTCTGAGGCTAGAAGTATGTATTTTTTGTAGAACAGTGAAAACTTAAGTTACATGCAATGATACTGCTTTCTCCTGCTAATAATTTAATATATTATTAAATAATTGTTTTCATTTAGTCATGCTCAAGTCTCAAAGAAAGTTCCAGTCATCAGGATGATTCTTTCTTTTACAACTTTCGTTGAAGTTAGTACAACAGCGGTGGTCTTTTGGCATAATTCTCTTCTGCTTTGATATAGAATTCCTTTTTAAGGAAAATTAATTTTTGAGGTAAAGATGGTAAATATGTTCTCCATACCAGGTATTCTGCATTCTTTTAATGGATTTGCATGTTAACCTTCAGACATTATATAAATGTACTGTTGAATGGTGTCAGTTTGTTCATTAGTCATTATTCTGTGTTATCGTCAAGTCTATATTAATAGTTCAGTACTCAGATCAAAAATAATTGCTTGTTTTTGAAGTATTGTGCAATGAGAGAAATGAGTTTGTAGGATCATTCCAGACGTATTAATACTAGCTCAAGGCATAATTTTAGGTGTTCGGCCTGTGCTCTTTATCCTTGCGCCAAAAAAAGAGTCTCCGTAAACATAAAGCAATTCTTATGTGTCATAAAGGTGGAGCTCTTATCTTTATTCTTTATCCAAGTTATCTGTTTTGTTTTCTGTCTGTCTAATACAGTAGAAAATCCTGAAACTATATGTTACTATTGACACCGTTCTCTGCCTTTTCATTCCATTGTTAGTTTTAAAGATTTCTTTTACATACATAATTCTAAGTACATCCAAACAGAAATATTTGAAGCCCCCTGTGGAACTGGTAGCAGGAGAGAATGGAAAGATATTATTATGATTTAAAAGACATTAATATTAATAAAACATAACGTTAGATTACTTATACAATTATATCATGTTAAAAAGAGAGTAATAGACTCACAGAATGGTTAAAATTGGAAGGAACCTTAATAAAAGAATGTTTTCAGATGACAGTAGTATTTAGAAAGGCTGGTTTGCGGTATTCAAAGAATGTGGGATTATGATTTGCTTTGGATTTGAAAATGGATCTTTGCATCTGTTGCTAAAATATATTTGTAAAATACATTAAGGAAATATAAAACATATGCATTGAGCTTTTATAGTAGAAAATATGTATGCATGTCTTGGTCATATTTGATAGAAGGTTCATTGGATAAGATAATGCAATGAGATCAGTGGTCAGCTGTGACACAAGTGGGAAAGAGTTTTGCAAGCAGTGTCTTGATACTGGTTATTTTATAAATGAAATATGTTGGAATAGAACTATTACTTTTTCAAAAAAATCAGAAATCTTCCTTTCCATCTTCTGGTTTGCCAGAAGTTTAGACAACCAACTTCATGTCAAGCTGATCACAGTTATCAAATAAAAGGAAATGTTTTCTTTAATTTCATTTTTTTACACTTGTCATGTTTTATCAATTACATCACATTCTTGCCCCAGTTACCTTGTCATTGGCATAATATGAGTCAGGTATCACTGTACTGAAGTCAAAGCTATTATAGTAATGTGAGACTCTCAGGAAGAAGAGAATTAGATCCCTCGTGTTAATATTTCATGACTGCTTAACATAAACCAGAAGGGTATTTAGCATTTTGGAAGTTTTATTCTGTCCACTAGAAAACTTTTGCTGTTACAGAGTCACAGAGCTGTAGTCAAAAGAGCTTTATTTGTTAACTCCCGGCCAAAGCTTGAGCAATACTGAAAATCTCTTCTTCAGAACATTTAGGTTGAGTAGTACTATGATGGGGCACACAGAATATGTTGCTTCTCATCCTTCTTGAAAAACTATGTACCTTTTGTCCTGATGGGAGCTGTAAAGTTCAGTACATGTGAATAGAATCCCTGTGTGATATGCTTTTCTGGAAAAAAATAAATCAGATGTTTCCCTGGATTTCTGAGGACAGAATGGACAGACAAATTCTGCTGCGCATCTTGTGTAGACCATGGGTTTCTTTAGAGTCTCTGAAGACTGATGCATCTTTCTATTTAACATCTTTTATATTTCATCCCCTCTTTTTGCTCTTAAAACTAACTTTATTTCATCTAATCATCACAGTCATATTTTTTACTTTTCTGAATTTGCACCTTACTGATGTGCATGCTTTTTAAATTTATCTTTCCTGAATATGGATACTGACAGTGTTCCAGACTGCATTTTTGTAAGCATGACTGTGATATAAATGATGTGGTCCTTAACACTTACTGACAGATATTTGTTATATTCCTTACACTTCTGCACTAATCATAAATACCATAAATATGCAGCACTAAGATTTTAGTTGAATTAGCAATCTTAGGTCAGTTATGTGGTGCTGTATATGTTTTATTTGATGACAGAAGACTCTCTTGCCTTAGGAAAGCATAATCTTGATTGCTTTTTTTTGCTAGCCAGACCTTCTCTTATGTTTTTGTCTCCCTCTCTTTGGTTCCCAGGCTTGTAGACTCAGGGGGCAGACACGCTGTTCTCAATCTCATACAATGAAATTAAAAGCTTATCATTAAATGCTTAAGAATATAATTTATCTTTTTTTCCATATTAGTTGATAAAACTGATTTTTTTTTTTATGAGGCTTAAAGACAAAAGCGATATCCCCAAAACTTCAAACCCAACATTATAAACATCTTTGCTCATGGCAAAACGGGATGTGACCTACAAAAAGTACTCAAATAAAGAAAATTTGCTACACTAGAGCCTTTCAAATTGCTGGAGATCTGATCCGTTACTTTAAATAGACTGGCCATCAGATGCAGACGTAGTGCTTCTTGGTGTATGTTGGACGTGAGAATTCATGCAGCTCTGCTTGTGTACAAGAGAAGGTGTTCATTATTCTAATTGTGTTTCTCCATTTAGCTTGTTTTCAAAAGAGTTTTAAAAAGTATTACATTATTTATTTATATATAAGTTCAGAATGTTTTTTACAAGACACTGCGTGTCAGGACAAAACAACAGTGAACAATAAAAGGCAGTTTGCTGTGAAATTACATTTGTGTTAAACCATATATATACTGACTTCAAAGGCAATGCCTGTCCTTCTGAAAGTATTTGCTGTCCTATCATTTCAAATTTACAGATGTGCAGTGTCTGTAATAATGATATCAAAGACAAATCCTTAGCTCAGCACATTAAAAATGAATGATTACTGGATTGATTTTAAAGAAAAAATGCTTTCAAAATAAAATGTTAATTATCTGTGATCTTGTAAAAATGAAACAAAAAAACTTTGATGCAATGGTTGCAGCTGCTTTGCAGTTTTAGTGGTCTGTAATAATAAAGCTAGAGCTGTAAAAAGCCAATATGGTATTTCCGATGCAAATTAAATAAATAAATAAAAAAAATTATTACTGCCAAAAGAAAATTTTTATCTTATTTGGCTTTAAAAATTTCCATGCATAGGAAACTCCCTGTGAGGTGCATTTAATTCTAAACACAAAGCACTGAACTATTATTTCTGAAAATAAGAATCCTGTGTCAGACCTTAGCTGTTCGCGGAATATTTCTTAGACAATATGCAATACCCAAGAGTACAGTTGAACTGCCTTACTTAAGAAAGACGTTTAGACCTCAAGATGGCTTCAATATCTAAACAGGGCTTTGAAACAGTTAGAGAGGAGCATTGACTAGAAGGGGGAGTCTAGAGGCAGTATTAAAAAAAAATCCATACTTGACATTTTATCTGGCTACCCTACTAGAGCTTTTACAAGTAATAAAAACTGTTATAGAAATATACACATCCAGTGTGGTGAACAGTTTTGTAATGCTAGTGACATAAATACTATGTGGTATTCCCCCTCCCGGCTTCCATCATAGATAATGCTTTAATTTTGTGTATTAAGAAATTAAGGATTACCACTGTGATCCATGGGTACATCACACACCAGTCTAGAGGCACGGGACTTCTGAGGCACACAGTTTTGTCTGGACTGATATCCTTGGTTGGTACACAAAGAATAGAATCTCTTCCAAAACATGTGAAGGCCCAAATATTTAGTCACAGCTGTTCATTTTCACAGCTGCATTATTTCAGGTAAGTTATTTCCTGAATTTCAGCCTGTTATTTCAGGTAAGTTGTTTGGCTGGGTTCAGGTTGAGGGGTGGTAAGGTTGTTCTTTCCTCCTTTCATAGAATGGCTTTTGCTTTACTTAAAACTGCGGGGGGTTTGTGGCATTTACTTGTATTAGCAAGCATTTTTCTGGCAGCTTACACGTTTAATTGGTAAATAAGTCAGAGTGTGAACCTGCCATGCTTGACACAGGACAGTTTTATGCTATTAATCATCTAATAGCCAGGAGTTACAGGGTGAAAGTAGGTTTCTGATAAGGTTGCATTGGCTGATGTTGAACTGGTAGTTGTCACAAGTAATTTTGATAATTGATGCAAAGTTGTATTTAGTGTCCTTCACAACTGGTCATGTTTTGTCTGTGATAATAGACACAAGTGTCTTCAATAACAGAGTGAGATGCTAGAAGCCATTTCTCTGTTGAATCTTGCGTGATTGAAGGTTGGGAGCTGGCATCTCTGCCACTTGAACAGCTCTGCGGAAGTGATTTGTTTGTAGGCTTTGGATTTCGGGAGTATCTGCATGAATTGATTTTGATTCCTCTCCTTTATAGTGAACGTAGTTATAGGCCTTGAGTAGAAATCCGTATCTAGGCCACAGGTATTGCAAAAAGAAAGGTGCTTGCCCTGTGGGCAGTATGAGTATGGTGATCTGTGGAAGTGCTATCCAATCTCACTTCTGTGCCAGGCTGTCAAGCTATGTCGTGAGGCTTTTTATCACTGTGCAATGATGTCTTAAGCATTTGTCATAAAACCAGAAGTAGAAGCTGCCCAGTTTAAAAATCTAAATAATGATTTTTACTTTTTTTTTTATAGATACAGCTGTTTAAGTGATGTTTATGTATGTGATTTAGTGAGAATACAGGAGATAGAGGACATCTAGGAAACTATGTCGTAAAGGACTCTCTGCATTGCTGTCTGAACTTGTCTCTGAGGTTTTTTTCTATATTCAAACTTGTTTTTCTAGCTTGACTACTTTAATTGTTTTTGTCTTTTATTATTATTAAGATAATATTTACAGCAGATGAAGGTATATTCTTAATCTATCTTTTAATTATAAATTGTGATTTTACAATGTTTGATAGCTGGGAAATTCTGGGTCAGAATTCACCATGATTCTGGGCAGATACTGAACAGCATTTCTTAATGACACTTAGCAATTACTGACAAAACCTCTCTGTGTCCTTGACTTCTTTGACACTGCCAATCAAAATTTGTCTTCCCTTTAGGCATGTCTTATTAGCTGCTCAGATTCAGAATAGCTTATAATGAGTAAATCAAACAATTCTCTAACATGTTAATGGCTTTAATTTCCTCCTTCTCCTCAAGGTTTAAAGATTTGATAGCTGTGTTTAGAATAGAAAAAGAACATTATAAATTGAAACCTGTCAGAGATGGTCAGGATAAGAAAAGTGCTGATACAAAAAATATGTTAAAGGTACATTCAAGTGGAAGACTTCTGAGTGCTGTTCGTACCATATCTTCTTGATTTACATCATAGTAAATGCTATTTATTTTCATGAAATGTACACTATAGGGCACTGATTCAAAGAAAGAAAAGATATCATAGATATACTGTGTTCTACTATATCTGGAGTAATTCTTTTCTTCCTTTTTTTATTTTTCTGTAAAGATGTAAAGGTGTCTGGTTGCATTTTGTGTGTGAGTAAAACTGATGATCCAACAGGAAATTATTAAAAAATTAATCTATATCCTGGCAGTATGCAGAATTTAGTTACAGCTCATAATATAAGCAGTAGATCAGTGAAAAAAAAAAAAACAACCACTAGTATATAAAAGGAATCACATTATGAGGGCTTTCAGTAATTTTGGGTTTTTTACAGTTTGTAACAAAGGCATTTATCATCACTTCGATTTTATTTTTTTGCATCAGCAGAATATCACACTAATTCTGGCTTTGAAGGTGCTCTGTAGGTTAACTTTTCCAAAATCTTCTGCCCCTCATACACCTCACAGCAGGGCAGATTTGGTCAGGTTACCCTGACAAATTTTGAATGCCTTGAGGGATGGCAGTTCCTCAGCATCTTTGGTTCATATGCCAGTGTTTGAGCACGTACATGGTAGAAATAAAAAAACAATCCTTATATCTAATCAGATTTTCCTGTGCCTACTATTTCCCGTTGTCTTAGTTCTGTGGTTATACATCTCTGTCTTCTCCAAGTCTTTCTAGTAGTTAATTGTAAACAGAAGTAAGATCTCCTTTCAGCCTTTTCATTTGGGCAGAACGACTCCATTTTTCCCAGTCTCTCCTCGGCTGTGGTTGTGTGGCCATGTGCTATGCCCCCCTTAAGCATCCTACTGGCTTTTGTTGGACTGGCTCGAGGATATCCATGTCTTCCCTTTACTAGGGATCCGAAAACTGGGTGCAGTATCACACAGAAGCACACCAGACCCCCTTGTAATTGTTGAGGGCACCATTACACTAAATACTGTACAAGTGTGGGTTTGTGCCCTGTGGGTGGTTTGTGTCCCTATAAGCTTGTAAGCTAAATGACTGGTGATACTAGATGGAAAAAGACAGATAGCAGTTCCCAACAGTGATATAGTAGTGTCATTGCCATGTCAGCAGCCCAATTGCTGTCAAGTGTTTTACAGAGTAATGGAAAATCATTAGAGGTATCTACAGAAATCCCTTACAAGCACACAGATTAGATGACATATAACAGCGTATGTAGCAGCCGAGCGATGCAGTAAGAGTCAGGAGTAAGCATGGCAGAAGTGATATGCAGAATGGGGAGGTGACCTTGAAAATGAAAGCAAACAAAAAGTAGTTTGGGGAAGTAGAAGAAGGGGTGATTGTGAACTAAGGACAAGAGGTTAATGCTAAAAGCAGATCAATGATCTAGAAAATTGTCTTTTATAAACTATTCTTAGTGAATAAGGCAAAGGATGACTCGGTACTCACGTTGGCAGCCTGGTCACCTTAAGGCTGGAAAGGAAAGGCCAGGTCTTTGATGACAGGAAGGGACAATCTGCAGATTTTTAGATATAGCAATGTGAGAGCATTTGGAGAAAGATGTATGTCAGAGATGATGTTGGAATTGTGTGCTGGAGTGACAGTTATGTGTAGACTTAATTACATTAATTAAAAACCACAGAAATATATACACTATGAATGTAGTGTGCTTGGTGAATTATGGTGACAATGTTCATAGGCTACTTAATGAGATAGATACGTGATCCACTACATTTACTGCATATTGCATGACACTAATACTTCCTTGTGTCAAAAATTGACAGCATTTTTGTACTTGATATTCTTTTCAGTGATTAACGTGCAGCTTTATTTGTGTCTGTATTATATGCCATATGTTTTAAACATACTTTACTACAAGTTATTAGATGAAAGGTTTTTATTTGTATTTCTATCTCAACATCAATTTATTTATTGTGTTGTGAAAGGTGAGTGACAGTTTCTTTAAGATCCACAATTAATTAGGAAGCTGCTTTTCAGCGTCCATCTAATTCTATGATTCCAACACCATTTATGGAAGTAGCTGCTTTTCATTTGTCTCCTTGGATTATCATTGTCAAAACTTGTACTGATGATCCCCATTATGAAAAATCATTCCCTTTATTTTTAATGTCATTTCAAGCAATCACAAAATAAACACAAGTTCAGTAAACATTTCTAATTTTCATATGACAAAAATTATTGTGACCCATGTACTTACCCTCACCCCTTCAGTGATGCTAATGAGACAGTAATCTTCATAAGATCCTTTTTGTTATTACATCATAGGAAATAGCCTGGAAACAAGTTTATTCCAAAATCTTCTCTTTCTTTCCTGAGGCCATTTAAAGAAAGCTCAATATTTGCATAGCTCTTATAATAAGCCATGGTTTTAACTGTTTTCCAATTAAAGTAATAAAAGTGTGTTCAAGGTAAATCAAAAGGAGCTGTTAGATATTTTGTATAATAAAATTCCCCTTCAGCAGAGATTTTATTTTTCAGTTTATTGTTGTAAAATTAATTTGTTTCAATTTTCAACAAGGTTCTTCAGCATTCCATTTTGCTGACTTGAAGCCAGTCTGTTTCTTGCATCTGTGATAAGCAATTAAAACATTTATACTAAATACTTTCTGAAGTCTTATAACACAAAACATGGGATAATAAAACAAAGGCTGCTTCTAGCACGGATGAGAAAAGAACTACTTTAATGACAATTTAAGTTTGTAGTATTTTTAAGAAATACGGTTTATTGAAGTCCAAAAAAAGGAATATAACTTGAGGAGAAAAAAAAACAACACAAAAAAACACAAAAAAACCCAAGTCAAATCAATGTCTCGTTTCGTCTTTGTATATAAAACTTACATATCAAATTTATGAGTTGATAGACAAAGCATTTAGGGGGTTTAGTCCTGTCATTGTAGTTTTTGAGACTAGTGGGAATTTTACAAGCATGCCCCTTTTAGGAAAAAAAAATAAATAAGCTTTATGAGAAGCAAAACCTGCTTTCTCTCTCTCTATTACCTCATAGTTCAACATTTTACCGGCTAACAGCTGTGACTACAGTTTTTCTTTCCCTTTTCTGTCTTGATACTTTTTTTCTCTCTCTTTTCTGTCGTGATAGTGTTTCAAAGGCCTGGCCTTAACATTTTCAAAGGGAGATACAAATAGTATCCATCTATTTTATTAGGGTACCTATTTCAGTGGAGCAAATAGGAATTTATTGTCTTTCAAAGTGTGGCCACTTTAATTTATGTTGGCACTGACCTACACTTTGAGAAATACGTAGAGGAAGCAGAATGCTTCTGTACATGCACTCACACCAAGTGAGACACCATTTATATTTCCATTTATGTTATAATATACTGTTTTTTTAAATACCTGCCAAAAAATTACGAGTTAGTGCATTAGGTAGAAAGAAAAATAAAATATAAATTCTTGATGGTTCCAGTGTCAAGTATTCATCACAATTTGTTGCATGTAGTGAAGCTATTATTTCTGCAACATGCCAAACATAAAACCTGCTTTGGAATATTAATAGCATGTTACTGAGACTGTTAAAAAAGAATGCAGCAAGACTATTACAATTTAAAACTGAGAGATTTTTCTAGGTTAGAATCTGTGTCACATAAAATTCACCTTTGACTTTAACAAAGAGGAATGGCTGTCCAGAAACCCAGCTTCTTCCAGGAATTGGCTAAATAGGAATGAGTAATTACTTTCTAGCAAACAGAAGTATCACTCTCTTAAACTTGTTGCTTTTTCTGCTGTAGTTATTGCTAATGCTGGAATGCATCTTGTCCCTTCAAACTCTTTGACTTTAATTATAATACCACAGGATTTCTTTTTACTTCCATGAACTGACTGTGATTGTATATGTAACAGTCACTTCCATTAAAGTCAACAAGAAACATGTTTTGCTAGAAGTATTCTACTGCATGCCTTGTATTTTGTGAAAATTTAGAACTCTTTTGATTTGTATGAAAGCTTGAGCTTTCAAGCTTTTCCCAAATGCACATCTGTATATTTAATGTGGGATAGTGCCACTGAAGATCTATATGATCATTCACAAAAGAGTTATTTTATTTAATTTTATTTAAGTGTCATAAGTATTTGGAAACTTTCATTTTGACACTTGGTTTTTGTATTCCATGTATTTTCTCACAGGACTATGGAAAGCATGATCCTCTTTCCCTTCTTTATTTTCCTTAGACATGCTCGATAGTTTTTTGGGGGAAAAAATCTGTAAAGAACTTGTGTGCATAAGCTCTTGGTGTTGCCACTTAAGTCTCATAGCTACAACATCAAGTGATTCCAATATGCCTATTATATTCATGGTCTCCTAATTAACCTCTGCTGTATTTCTCCGAGTTCCTGAAAGAAGAATGAGAGAACATGGGTCATGGAGTTCTGAGTCTGGAGGGGCCAAATATTACCTTTCCAGATAATTCTCACAAGTCCTCTAAGAATCCCAAATTTATTCCCATTAATATATTTCTGTATGAGAGATATAAATGTTGAACTCCAAACATGAATGAGAGGCTTACAAGAAACTAAAGTTGACATGGAGGTGGAGACAAAGTGGAAGGAGAAAAGAAGAGAGGTTTCTGCAGGCAAGAGCATGAGGTGTTCACAACTCCAAGTATTAGGAGTTGTGAAGTCATGGGAGTATTATCGTGCTAGCAGCAGTCTTGTCTAACTCTTCTAAATCTTTATCAAGTAAAGTGCATTACATTGTTAAGTTTTTTCTTTACTGTTTTAATAGTTTTTAGTTGTGAGAACATACTGAGATTATTTAAACGTGTCCTGTTTCTTCCATTGTTTCTGTAAGACTCGTTTACCAGTGATTTCCAGAGACTGGATTCCAGGATTCCTGTACTCTGCTGTCATATGATAGTACTTATCAGTCTTGTAATGAGGATAGTCTTGTAATGAGCATGTACTGCATTGAGTGTGCATTACAATGCAACTACTACAGAGCAGAACTTGCTTTAGTAGAAATCTATGTGAATCTCATATGAAGTTATTATATTGCCATTACAGTGTCAAAGCAATCTCTGAGCTACTCCATGGAGACCACATTATTATGTCATGATAGGAGATTACGCCTTTGCACTAAATGGTTTCAGAATAACTCTACAGAGACCTAATTATATTGCCATTGCTGCTTGAGAGGATTGTTTAACAGTGAAGCACTTTCTGTGGAAGCTCACTTACAATGACAAAATAAAACAAAATTATGACAGTGTATTTTCTGCTAAAAAAAGGAAGGAAACAAATAAAGCAAAATAAATTGCCACATTAAATTAAACCATAAATACATAGTAAATGCTGTGTTTACAGTAAAACTAACTTAACTCTGACCTTCCTCTAACTGAAAGACACAAATAAATAACAGTTGTCTTTAAATTCCCATAGGAAATAATTTTGCAGTAGTGAGAACTGTTTTTATTCATACAAAGCTGCAATAGCTCTTAACAGGCAATTTTATGTCCCTGAAACAGTGATATTAATGGCTTCTAAAGGACCAATTCCTGTTTTAAGCTATTTTATGCATCCAGTGTTCCAAAATGGAATGTTTGATTGAAATGTGAAGTGGTCAATGGAAGTTTAAATATGAATTTATGCATTCTTCTAAATGTATGACTATTACCAAATTAATTGTATATATATATATGTATGTGTGTGTATATATATATATTATTTTAATCCAGGTAGAGAAAAAAGTTATTACTTGGTTAATTAGATTTATATTAATAAAAATCTACACAAAACTTTTCCCAAGACAGAGAGCAAAACAAAGATTGAGATCGATTCTTGCAAATGTTTATTTAGAGTGCCTCTCAGACTATGAAGATGTTATTCATTACCTGTTCCATAGATGCAGTGTCTCCTTTAAATTGATATAGAAAATCAATGTTCTGAGTAGGAGAAAAGACACTCTCTTCTATAAATCACAAGTATAGATTTTAGTGCTATAAATTTAATTCAGAAACAATGAAAACAAATACTTCTGCCATTTTTTTTACTTAAGAAAGAAAAAAAGTGTAGATTTTATAGAATAACATGAACTCAACCAAGATTTTGATTATCCTCCAAGACAGAATAAAATCTAGAATTAAACTTGTTAAATATTCATATGCAAGCATGTGCCTGTAAATAAACATTTCAGATAAAATATGTGTATGTCTAAACAAGTTTCAGTTTTTAAAAATCTGCTTCTTATGTATATAGTTGACTTCTATGTATCTGTAGAAATTTTCTGTCTCTTAAGTCTTCATCAGCTAAATGGAGGAAGCTGAAATGAGGCTCAATTAGTTCTACAAATTGAAGAGTTGGTTAGAGTTAATAAAGCTGGGGTTTAGAGAACAGTAAAGGGAATATAATACTCATCAAGTAATCAATCAACCTTGGCACTTCAGTGCTAATTCTGTCTAATATATCTATTTTGGTATTTCTAATGTATCTATCACTGTAGCATCTAGATATCACATGTCATATATAACAAGCCTCATTAAACATAGTATAAAACTTAAATTCAAAATAAGGCAATAACTGTTTCCTATATTAAAGAAATTCAGTAATAAAGACATAAACTAAAGAAATTCTTTGTAGTTACTGTATATTAAATGCACATAGTTTCACCACTTGGTCAGATATTGAAATATATATACATTTATTTATCTCTGCACTTAGAGTAGTCTGAAAAATTAGATTAATTAAATTATCTATGACCTGTAGAAGTAATTCTAAAAGACATAGCCAAGTGTGGATTTTCCAACTGTAGAGCTCTGCCCAGTGCAAGCTGAGGCTAACACAGGAACATAATGATTTACCACTAAGCTCTTGATTATGTTGCTTTTGCATAGGCTCATGGATGATAAGGAGCAATGTTACTCATATTAAGACAAATAGATTTAGGAAGGCTCTGATAGTGGGAAAGATATGGTAATTATGTTTATGTAAAGGAAGAAAAAACACTGTAGATGGTAGAACAGTATGGAAGAAAATGTTGGGAAGGAAATATTCTTAACTTTAGTGTTTTAAATTAACATCATTATTGAGTAATAGCAAAATCACTATCGTGTAATGACATGTAAGATCTCACATAATGGCAATGTGGCAAAGTAAAGAATAAGCTCTTCTCAAAGGAATATGGCTGGAATATTATCATTTTAATTAAAAAAAAAAAAAAAAAAAAAAAAAA
>VXBW01000037.1:21197-32870 GCA_013400375.1 Thinocorus orbignyianus | reverse complement strand
TCCATCCATCCATCCATCCATCCATCCATCCATCCATCCATCCATCCATCTCAATCCATTTTCATCTTGTTCTGAGAACTGAGAGCATGAGCAAACCCAAATGCAGAGTGTGCTTTCTCAACACCGTGATCCTCACGCCATGAGCTTGGGCAAGGACCAGGTTCCAGCGCAGGAGAAGACACCAAAGAAACCAGAAGTACCAGGGCTTGAAGCCCAGATGAGGCTGGAGGCAGAGTCCCACCACCCCAGTAGAGCAAGGTGAGGGTGGCGGCTTATCCCCAAGGAGAAAATTTGGCAGCCACCACTCACAACCAGCCACCACTCAAAGCTGGAAGATGCAGTTCCAAAAACAACTCAACTTTTGGGGGGAGGTTGGTTGCTTTTGTAGACTTTGTCCCACCAGTGGGAGCATCCCTCCCCTGGAGCCCTCCTGGAATGTCCCCTTTCTCACTGGGGCTGGCCTGGCCACTGTGAAAATCACTTCCTTTGGCAAAGCAGAGCCCTCCTTCCCTTTTTGGTTCAAGCGAAGTAATTTAAGAGGAAAATATCAGGAGGAAGTTTGAACTTTCTCACAGAGCTTCACAAACCAAAGCTGGATGAGCAGCTCTTTGCACTTGGGCTAAATTTGGGGGGTTTTTTATTCCTCTCTTTTATCCCATCCCCCATCCTCCTCCTTCCCCATCCTCCCCAGCCCTTGCAGCTGATGCACAGTCACCAGGACGTGGCCTGGAGACTTCCTGGGCTGGCACCTGCCTTTTCCATGGGCCACACGACCACAGCAGGGCCACCATCTCTCCACTNGGGAAGGGAGGAGAAAGCCAAGCAAGATCCCTGGCACCGCCAACGTTTTTGGGATCGGCAGGAACCAGGGGTTGATCCAGAAACGCAGGGGAGGTTGAGCAGGGGTGGGCGTCCCACTCCTGCCCCTGTGTTTTCCCCCACCCAGCCCTTTTCTCCTCCTCCAAAACCACCACGCTGCAGCAGGAGAGGAACAAATTGGGCACCACCAGCCCCACGGCGTGGTCATCTTCTTCAATCCAAGACAGTGAGGCTGGAGAAGCTGCTTCTAACCTTCTCCCCCAGCATCACCACTATTTCCACCACGTCTCCAGCCCTGGGGGACGCTGCCACCCCCTTCACACCTCTCCCTTTGTGAAGTGGAAAAGGGCACAGGGTGGGAATTTCTTGGTGGCAGGTGGTTGGGGAATGGCCACCAGACGCAAAGGTGGCTTCATTTATCCCAACCCAGCTTTGATATCCAAATGGGCTTTATGTATTTGATGGTGGTGGACCAGAGGACACCCGAAGGATGCTGGGCAACCCAGGTCCTCAGCATTTATAGAACCATAGAATGGTTAGAACTGGAAGGGACCTTCAAGATCATCCAGTTCCAACCCCCCTGCCATGAGCAGGGACACCTCCCACCACACCAGGTTGCTCCAAGCCCCATCCAGCCTGGCCTTGAACCCCTCCAGGGATGGGGAACAATTCCACAACAAACAGGAGATCCAGACTTGGTGGCCGCTGTCCTAGGGGGACCACATGCCTCCCCCCAACCTCCCAAAAAAGTCAAAACCCTGCTGTTTATATCCTGGCTGCGGGCACCTGGAGCAAAGAGCCTGGCAGCGCCAAGAGGAACCGAGGAGCCGCAGCGCCCTGGCTTGGCAGCAGATAAGGGGCTGCTCAGCACTTCTCCATTCCCAAAAAAGCACAGCTCGGGCTCGAGAAGAATAAATTGTGGTTTTCCCCAAACCGTGGCTTTTTTCCCTCAGCGGCAGCGTGCCCAGGGTCTCGCTCCGAGTCCGGCAATAGCTCGGCATCAAAGGAGACTTTTTTGGCTGTGGTGGCTCCAAGTGACTTCAGCAGTGGATGGAACCCTCAGCCCGGGCAGTGATTTCCTCGCTGCTGCTGGGGAATGAGGTGGGGAACCACATGGCACAGCCCCCAGCTCAGGAATGGGCTGAAGGGTTGCTCAGACCCTTCATCAAAGGCACCCCAGGACCATGAAGGTGGCTTCAAAGCCAACTCTGGTCGAGGTGACCCCCATCTTCCAGCTGGGATCCCTTCTCTCCCCACCCCCATGTCCGGATGGGTCCAACCCTGCCCCATCCCCTCCAGTGTCCCAGCTCACCCAGAAGTGGTCTCTGAACCGCGCCTCCCGCATGCTGCCACTGCGCTGGGCCACCGCTACCACCGCTGATGGTGTCACCGCTCCTGGTGCCGCCCTGCCCCGTCCGGGCCGGTCCTGTCCCCACCCCGCCCCACGATGTCCCCACCCAGAGAGACACACACCCCCTCTCACAGAGCACTGTGACAACCAGCCCACAAGCCACCCAGTTCTCACCATGGGTTGGAGGGACAAGGGGAGATGGGTGAGAGCGGTGGGGACATCAGGCACAGGGACAAACCCACCGGTAGCAACCAAGCCCTTCATGAAGAAAGCATGGAGTGAGGGTCATCAGCATGGGCATGGGGCACCTTCCCCAGCCGGCACAGCCTGAGGCTGTGGAGTATTTTGGGAAGGTTTCACCATAAACATCGTGTTCTGATGCTGACGAAGGGACACGCTGCTGGAGATGACAGGCTGGGTGAGCAACCTCCCAGCAGTTCTTAAAAGGGGTGAAAGCAGATGAGGGCCACCAAAAATGATCCAAGGGCTGGAACACGTCTGCTGTGAGGACAGGCTGAGAGTTGGGGTTGTTCAGCCTGGAGAAGAGAAGGCTCCGGGAAGACCTCAGAGCCCCTTCCAGTCCCTAAAGGGGCTCCAGGAGAGATGTGGAAGGACTTTTGATCAGGGAGGAGCCACAGGACCAGGGGGAAGGGTTTGACACGGCAAGAGGGGAGATCAAGATGAGATCTCAGGAAAAACTTCTGTGCTGTGAGGGTGGTGAGACCCTGGGCCAAGTTGCCCAGAGAAGCTGTGGCTGCCCCATCCCTGGAGGGGTTCAAGGCCAGGCTGTGGAGCAACCTGGTCTGGTGGGAGGTGTCCCTGCCCATGGCAGGGGGGTTGGAAGTGGATGATCTCCAAGGTTCTTTTCAACTCAAACCATCTTCTGGTTCCATGAGATGGGACACTCTCTGCCTGAATCACACCTGCTGCCCCGAACTGCTGCCTCTGCTTCAGCTTTATTGTGGAATAAATGTCTGTGTCTTCTCCACGGGATGTGGCCACGATGGAAGAGCTTGCTCTAGGACAGAGCTGATAAGCCCAGGTGGGGACAACACCCCCAGCAAGAAGAGAACAGCGTGGCCAGTGGTCACCACCAGCCCTGCTTCAGCCTTGGTGTCACCTGCACAAGAGCGGGTGGTGTCACGGTGCCGGCAGCCGTGTGTCACAGGACACCACACTGAAAACCATGCATTTCTGGGATTTCTGGGATTTTCTGAATCAGCTCCTCAGCTGATTTAGTGGGATGAGCTGGTGGACACTCCCAGCAGAAGGGGACACAAACGCTCACCAGGAACCCACACCACCATGACCTGCTTGCTGTTTCTCAGCTTTCCAGCACCACCCTGTGGCACCTCTGGGGGCTTGAGATCCATCCTTCCAAACCAGCTCCACCATCCTTCCACCTGACCAGATTCCTTCACCACACTGCACCTCCATGGGGAAACCACCACCTTCCCAAGCCACAGCACCAACAGGGCACAGATCAGAAGTTTGGAATTATTGAATGGTTTGAGTTGGAAGGGACCTTAAAGATCATCCAGTTCCAACCCACCTGCCATGGGTAGGGACACCTCCCACCACACCAGGATGCTCCAAGCCCCATCCAGCCTGGCCTTGAACCCCTCCAGGGATGGGGCAGCCACAGCTCACATACGTATTTATCTGCCATCAGAATCAAATGAGGTGGCTGGATGGGTGGGCTGAGGTCAATGGTCTGAGGTTCAACAAGGCCACGTGCCAGATCCTGGGTCACACTTGGATTACAATAACCCATGGATGCTCCAGGCCTGGGGCAGAGTGACTGGAGCTGCCTGAGGAAAAATGACCTGGGGGTGTTGGTTGACAGTGGCTGAACATGAGCCAGCAGCATGCCCAGGTGGCCAAGGCAGCCACCACCATCCTGACCTGTATCAGGAACAGTGTGACCAGCAGGACACGGGCAGTGACTGTCCCCCCACCTCAAGCACTGTGTCATTTTGGGGCCCTCACAAGAAAGACATTGAGGTGNTGGTGCTGAGGGACATGGGCTAGTGGTGTTTTGGTTGTGTTATGCTGATGGTTGGACCTGATGATCTGAAAGGTCCTTTCCAACCTGGAGGATTCTGTGATTTTCTGACCCTCAGGCTCTGTCAGGATGGGAACTGTCTTCTCCACAGAATCCAGCTGCCACCCCGACTGTTATGCTGGGTGGATCAAACTCCCCTTACAAGATTCCACCCATTTTTCAGAGCTCCTTGTGTGAACATGTGTCACGGGGAGGTTATCTGTGTGGTTCTAAGGTGTTCCTCAAGTCCCCAGCCAGCAAGAACTCATTCAGAAGAGAATATACGAGCTCTTTTTACATGGAAACTTTAATTCTCGCCGAGATCTGTACATTCAAGTCGCACATACTTTGAAGTCTTTGATGGAGCTGGAGCACGGGATCACAACAGCCTGGTCTGCTGGAGCGGTGGCAGGAGCTTATGCCTCGAACGTAGCCAGGAAATTCGTGACGATCTCCTTCAACTTGGCTTCCGTCTGGTCAGAGATCTTCCCCTCGGTCCTGTTGGAAGAGTTGGGTTAAACTTCTGAGGCAGGACTAGATACACGGTCAATCCCCGACTGAGGGAAACAACTTCACAACGGACCTTCCCATTTCTAACAAATTTAGCCAATGAATTAACATTTCTGTTTGGTGCTTGGACCTACACCTCTGAAACACACCTTCATGGTCCTGCTAAAAACTAATCCTGTTTAAGGAAGGTTTGTCAACAAATGCTTTCAAACGCAGCTGTACGTATTTCAGAGTGGTCAGAGTTGGAAGGGACCTCAAAGATCATCCAGTTCCAACCCCCTGCCATAGGCAGGGACACCTCCCACCACACCAGGTTGCTCCAAGCCCCATCCAGCCTGGCCTTGAACCCCTCCAGGGATGGGGCAGCCACAGCTTCTCGGGGCAACCTGGGCCAGGGTCTCACCACCCTCACAGCAAAGAGCTTCTTCCTAAGATCTCATCTCAATCCCCCCTCTTCCAATTTAAAACCATTCCCCCGTGTCCTGTCACTCCTGTTCGTGACCAAAAGTCCCTCTCCAGCTCTCCTGGAGCTCCCTTCAGACCCTGGAAGGGGTCCTGCTCTAAGGTCTCCCTGGAGCCTTCTCTTCTCCAGGCTGAACAGCCCCAGCTCCCTCACCCTGACCCCACAGGGGAGGTGCTCCATTTCAACAAGGTTCCACCTCGTTCCATCATCACTTCCGTAACAGATTAGAGATGTGGAAACAGGTTAATTTCAAGCATCAGCTGGGTTTTTCAAGTCAGTACCCTTGGGATGAAGATAAATCATGGTACCTGATTGTGGAGAGGAGGGCCTGGTGCTGGCTCAGTACATGAGCTAGAAAAGCACTCTCAAATTTAGTGATCTTGCTGGGCTCCAGCTTGTCCAAGTGACCTCTTACACCCGCGTAGATGACAGCAACCTGCTCCTCAATGGCCATGGGAACTGCGGGAGAGACAGCACCCATGGCATCGGTAACTCTTCCATCAGGAGACATCAGACCACACAAAGACCTCCTCCTTTGGAGGTCAACCGCACATCGACCACACGGTTCACCTCGCTCTGCATCTACCACATCCACAGGATGGACACGGTAATTGCTGCTGCAAAGAGCGACCTCATTAGCAGTAGAGGCTAATGAGGAGTGCAGACCTCCTACACCTAGGACACTCACCGTACTGCCCCTGTTTGAGGAGCTCTGTCAGCCGCACCCCACGGTTCAGCAGCTGCTGCGTGGCTGCGTCCAGATCAGACCCGAACTGAGCAAAGGCAGCCACCTCCCGGTACTGAGCCAGCTCCAGCTTCATGGTACCTGCCACCTGCAACACAGGGCACAGCTCAGACCTTCTCCACCCATCCAGCACTCTGTAGGTGACCTTCAGTTGTAACAGATACCTTGACCTCGCAGATCAGTCAAGTGAATCTCAAGGTTCCCACTGTCTGCTTGGCCTTTTAAGGTAAGCTGCTACAGCTGCCTGCACCGGTGACAGTTGATACCAAACCTCACCAATCCCCTCTGGACTCAACAACCATCCAGTTCCAACCCCCCTGCCCTGGGCAGGGACACCTCCCACCACACCAGGTTGCTCCAAGCCCCATCCAGCCTGGCCTGGAACCCCTCCAGAGACGGGGTAGCCACAGCCTCTCTGGGCAACCTGGGCCAGGGTCTGACCACCCTCACAGCAAAGAAGTTCTTCCTGAGATCACATCTCAATTTCCCCTCTCCCAGTTTAAAACTGTTCCCCCTCATCTCATCACCCCCTTCCCTGATGAAGAGTCCCTCCCCAAACATCCAAGAGATCCCCATAGCTTGTTCTTTGATAATTTCATAACACTAGTGAACACAAAGCTTTATTCCCTTTCTATTCCTAGCTCTAAAGGGTGAGATAGTTTGGAAAGCCCACAAACTACTTGTCTCCAGTTAGAGGAGGAGCAGCAGCTTCACACTTACCTGCTTCATAGCCCTGGTCTGAGCAGCAGAACCTACACGGGACACAGACAGACCAACATTGATGGCTGGACGGATACCTTTGTAGAACAACTCAGTTTCCAAGAAAATCTGTAGGAGAAAATATCTTTATTATCTTGGTCAGAAACCTGCAGGGCTCCTCAGAGACCTGCCAGTACGTTACAGAGAAGTACTAGCACATAGAGAAGCAGTCCTACCTGTCCATCAGTGATGGAGATGACATTGGTTGGAATGTAAGCAGACACATCACCAGCCTGAGTTTCAATGACGGGCAAGGCGGTGAGAGATCCACCTCCAAAGGAATCGTTCATTTTGGCTGCTCTCTCCAGCAGGCGGGAGTGCAGGTAGAACACATCACCAGGGTAAGCCTCGCGACCGGGTGGGCGGCGCAGCAGCAGAGACATCTGACGATAGGCCACGGCCTGTGTGGTAGGAAGAGAGCTCTCAGACTTCAGCCACTTCTTTAAAATTCTAAACCCGAGGTGGTGTTGCAGTTACAAACACCAATGCCAGATGATAAAGCTGCTGAACAACGCTCACTGACCTGTTTGGATAAGTCATCATAGATGATGAGGGCGTGTTTCCCATTGTCTCTGAAGTACTCCCCCATGGAGCAGCCGGAATAGGGAGCCAAGTACTGAAGAGGTGCTGCATCCGATGCTGTGGCAGACACCACAATGGTGTACTTCATGGCATCTGAGAAGAATTGGGAGACACACACGCTGAGTGTGAGTGTATTACCTCCTCACACCCATAATGAGCAAGTACAACACGTCTGTAAAGTGTTAATTGCTGGAGCAAACCCAGGCAGCATCCCTATGTTGTTGCAGCAAAGAACACTGTGCTCGACTAACACATCTGTCACTTCAACCAACTCAAGAAGCTTCAAGAGCAAGTTCATGGCAGCTACTGTCCAACACTTGCAGGCTTCTTTCCTGTTTAAAATTAAGTTTAAGCTTTCCATAAGAAACACTTTGGTTGCAGAAGTAACTCAGCCTCCAAGTGTGATATCCTGGCTCCTGCAGGGAGATCCTACCCCTTTGTTTCATAGTCCCAAACAAATTATTGTCAGTAAAATCTGTGCGGGGTACATCCTGCTAGGTGTGACTCTGCTTGACCACAACAATTCTGGACCTCTAGCAAGCTCTGTTACAAACGCAGCCTTGGCCAAGGATATCCCTGTTTCTGAAAAGAAAGTGAAGTCTTATGTCTGGGTGGCAAAATCCTTCTGCTGAACTTGCAACTGCCACTGACTTGCCCACGTGTGAAGCAACCACCACCTCCACACATACTTGTAGGACGTGGCTTGTAATCAGGCCTGCCTCGCTGCCAAGAGTGACCTCTCTGAACTCTGCCCCAAAAATAATAAAAAAGTCACTTTTCTAGATGCGACTGAGCAGTTTTGAGGCCTCATATTAGTCTTCTAATCCAAATGAGGATTTTTTTTTTTCCAGATACCTACACAGACTTCTTGTCCATAAACGAAAGCAGCTCACTCATCTAAGAAAAAAACAATTCTGCCCATACTTGCAACTAGCAGGGGACATAGCAGTATTTGGCGTTATGAGAACAGGATGTCACTAGGAATCAGGCTCAGCCACCTCCAGAAAGAACCCCTACCTGCATCAGTGAGCCTCTTCACCAGCTGAGCAACGGTAGATCTCTTCTGCCCGATGGCAACGTAGATACAATACAGTTTCTTCTTCTCATCTGTTCCATCGTTAAATCGTTTCTGGTTGATGATTGTGTCAATTGCAATTGAAGTTTTCCTGTGTAGCACAGAGGCTGGTAAGTTATGCTGCCCGTGGTTCTCCTGACCTTCATGCAGCTGCGTGAAGCTTTGTACGTCAGCGCAGGCTGCACTCAAGTCCCTGGGGAAGGACCCATTTTTAGCTTGGTCACTGAACTTACCCCGTCTGCCTGTCACCAATGATCAACTCGCGCTGGCCACGACCGATGGGCACCAAGCTGTCCACGGCCTTAATACCCGTCTGCATAGGTTCCCGCACAGAGATCCTGGGGATGATCCCAGGGGCCTTCAAGCCAACCCTTCTACGTGTCTTGGATGTAACGGGACCCTTAAAAGAGAGAAAAAGCCCTGTTGCAGTCTGTATCTCAGAGATACAAGCGGAGGTAGCCAACAGCTAGCTACACCCACCTTGCCATCGATGGGGTTGCCCAGGGCATCTACAACGCGGCCCAGCAGCTCCTCCCCAACCGGGACGTCCACGATGGCCCCCGTCCTCTTCACAACATCCCCTTCCTTGATCAGCCTGTCGTTACCAAACACGACAACACCAACGTTGTCGGGCTCCAAATTCAAGGACATGCCCTAGGAGACAGATCACAAGATCCTGAGAAAACACGTGGCAATGTCTGCAACATTTTGACAGCTTAAGACCAGCATAGTTCTACAGTGCAGAACAGGCACCACAGTCTCATCTCAAGTCTCACTTGCAGCATCAGTCACTGTTCTTTTACACATGATGCCTGTGCGTTCCTCCATACTGCTGCAAGAACCTGCCTAAGCCTTTGACTTACTACTTAATTAATTATACTTGTAGCAGTCTAAGAGTAAGTCTTACCACTCTAGAAACAACAGGAAGGAAAAGCAGGGTTCAAATGCAACCCTTTTCTCTTGCCTAGGAATTGGGCATGGGAAAAGCACTGGCTTCCTCTCTGCCTAAGGTAAGCGAGGTCACTGAACATACAGAGCGATGCTGCAGACAGCTTTTTAACTCTAGGCCACCCTCAGGGCTATAAGAAATCAGCAAACTCCACGCTCTAATGGACCAGAGAGGCTATTATTCAAGAGTAAACAGAAAAGCCACCTGAAAATAAGTAAAAAAGCATCCAGTGATACAGTAGTCCTTAATGCTTCTTAGGTGAAGACACATAAAGGTCAAATATTGGCCAAGAATCAGACACTGATTTGCCTTCTGTGTGTGTTTTGTGTTTTAAGTGGCTACTACACACTAAAGTTGCAATAAAGTCTGTACAGGGTCCATGTGGTTATTTCAGATCAAAAAAGTCTTTCTTTTCTTCTTAAAAAAAAATCTTTGTATTTTTAGGCTGAACAAACTGCTTCAGTGAAAGCTTACCTTCAGTCCAGAAGAAAATTCAACCATTTCTTCTGCCTGGACATTTCTTAGCCCGTACACACGGGCAATACCATCACCAATGGAGAGCACTCGGCCAGTCTCCTCGAGTTCAGCAGAGGTGTCAGCTCCCAAAATCCGTTCCTCAAGGATAGAGGATACCTCAGCAGTGCCTGCAAAGAGACGTTTCAAACTCAACGTTGCATATTAAGGCACAGTGTGAATTCAGTAGCTGAAGTAACCTTTCTCAGGTACACCATGAGGTCTACCAAGCAATGTTATTCTCTATATATGATGCATAAAACAAGTAACAGCTTCTGCCTTCACAGCCAATAAAAGCTCCTCTAACACATCATTACGAGCTGGCTTCAACCAAAACACTGCTGGCTCTTTAGTTACCACTTCCCTTCAGCAGGTCCTACACCATTAGCAATCTCTGACGTTAGAAAGCAATAAATAGATTAGAATTAGCTCTGAATGAACAGACGTGCTAGCTCTGCTCACAGATCATTTACTTGGACTGGATGCATCAAAACACACTGTGTCAATTCATTTGTAATCCAAGATTCGAGCAAGTTGTTCAATATAGGCTTTAAAAGTTTATTATCCATCTTCTTCCCAATTCTTTTGGCATTATACCTCCTACAACGTTTTATTTCCTTGGTGAGGGAGCAGTAAGTAACACTGTGAAACTCCTGTTTCCTAATGGTACCTTTAGTCACCCTAAACCAGTTCAAAAAAACCTGCAACCACTACCAAAAATACAGCTATGCAGTGCCCACTGCCTTCACTAAAGAGCAAGATGCTGGCAGCAGAAGTTATATTCAAGGACACAAGGTCAAACCCAGGCAGGCCCTGGGAAAGTGATCCGTTCCTTCATACTGTCACCAACAAAACAGGAAATTGGAATTTGAGGCATTTTTTCAAACAATTCTGTAGGAGGTGAAGACTGTGTAGAATCCTCATGAAGCAGGTAAGCTGCATAAGCCAACTGACATGTGGCCACTCCTTTGGTCTGGGTATAATTTGAATTATATGGAAGTGATGTCTCCTGGATTTCACTGTGTAACAGGCAGCTCACTGTTAAAACACTGTCAGAATATAAATGCCATTAAGTATTTTGCCAAATGATCCACATCCCCTCACACTCCATATCCCAATTCCCTTTTGTCTGACAGAGCGAGTTCTTAAACTACAAGACCCTCCTCAGACTCACCAGTTTTCTGAAAGCATGTTTTGGAGGCATGGAGGTTTCTTGTAGCAACAAACGCCGCACCAAGGGTGTTTCTGGAAACCTACATAAAGTAAGTAATTGATTCAGTAACGGCAAGATTTCCTTGATCACTCAAAAACCGTGAAGAGGCAACACACTGAAATTTCTGATCACCATCTTAAATGTTTAATGTGTCTCAGTTTTGAGCTGAGCTTCGCAGCACACCGTAAGTGCAGTTACAGAACCCTGTCCAGCATTGCTAAGCAAGGACAGGCAGCAACAGACACTGCTCTAAATTAACTGGCTGCCTTTCTCTGCACCACACTGATGTCACCACTGCAGCAGCAGCTCCCAAAGCAACACCTCCTCTCCTTTGCCAACGTTGCTCTGAGCACCAAAAGCTTGGGGCATAAGAAATAAAACAGGTGCACTCCTCACGGTTCTGCACAAGGAAGAAATAACACTTCGTGTTCTAAACGTTGACCTTTCCAAGAAAAATCTAGTTGCAGAATGTCCGAAGCATGGCTAGAACTTAAACGATAAGTGAAATGGGGAAAAAAATCACACAGTTGTGATAACGAGTGCATTAAAAGGTTATAATCGTCCCTCCCAAGCAAGGCTCTCATTGCCGTCCATGCAGCGTTAATGCTATTCCTCTGGAAGCCCGGGCAGGCCTCTCCTCCATTCACCTT
>VXBW01000037.1:2109-17930 GCA_013400375.1 Thinocorus orbignyianus | reverse complement strand
AGGAGAGACGGGGTGGTGGTAGTGGTGGAGGGAGGGAGGGAGTGGAGGGGGTGGTGGAGGTGGAGGTGTCCCCATTGTATCATTGGAGCTCTCATCCCATTCTCCTGAGGGCATCTCTTTCTGTCTTTGTGGGTGAGGTACCTGAGTGGTTGCCCCAGAGGTTTTGCTGGGCCCTGGCCAGTTGTGGCTCTGCTTGGCCAGTGCTGGGACCTCTGAGGTTCCAAAGCAAGCCCCTGTTGTTGTCTTGCCCCTTTGGGTGTCAGGGGCGAGGCAAGACATGGTTGCTGGGTGACTTTTAAGCTCACAACTTGTTTTAGAATCTTGTTTATGAAGATCTTGGGTGCCTGAAGTCTTTGTGTTTCAAATCATCATCCCCACAGGAAGTGGCAGAAAGATTCAGTTTATCTTTCAATGGCGAACTTGGGCTTTTCTGCAGTATTAATTCTCATCTACACATAGTTGGCCAGGTGGTATCCTGGGATGCACCAGGAAAAGTCCAACCAGCAGGTCAAGGGAGAACATCCTCCCTCTCTGCTCTGTCCTGGTGAGGCCCTGTCTGGAGCACTGTGTCCAGTTCTGTGCTCCCCAGTTCAAGAAGGACAGGGAACTGCTGGAGAGGGGACAGCAGAGGGCTACAAAGATGATGAGGGGCCTGGAGCGTTTCTTTTTATGAGGAAAGGCTGAGGGACTTGGGTCCTTCTAGTCTGAAGAACACTGAGGGGGGGGATCTCGTCAACACCTAGAAATATTTAAAGGGTGGGTGTCAGGAGGATGAGGCCAGTCTTTCTTCAGTGGTGCCTGGTGATGGGACAAGAGGTAGCAGTCACAAACTTGAATATAAAAAGTTCCATCTAAACATGAGGAGGAACTTCTTCACTTTGAGGGTGTCAGAGCCCTGGAAGAGGCTGCCCAGAGAGGTGGTGGAGCCTCTGTCTCTGGAGACATTCCAAACCCACCTGGACATGTTCCTGTGCAACCTGCTCTGGCAGGGGGTTGGACCAGAGGTCCCTTCTAACCCCATATCATTCTGTGGTTCTGTGATAATTAGTGCTTTTTGACTCTAAGGCCTTGATGGGTTTCCTTCTCAGCGTAGTTCAGGGTGATGTTTACTGTGTGTGTAGAGGAGATGCTGGAATGGTAGAAGCGTGAAGAAGGACACACTGGAAATATGAGGCTGGATCCTTTTCCATCAGGTTGCTTAGGTGGCCTTAGACATGAATTTATGTTTCCTCAGTGTTGAACTTCCACGTGTTCAGGTATTACCAGTCATAATCTAATCTTTCAGTGACATCTGAGAGCGCTGCCTTGAGCCTGTTCCCATTTCTGCCCTTTTCAGGGACAGAAATTGTGCTCTTCAGGGCTCACACCTGCATACTTTTACTAACTTTTTATGCCCCATGAGCCTGTAGAGACTGTTTCCCGTGATGGTGGTTTGGGCAGTTTGATCCCACGCTGCTTTAGTGGAGTTTTCAGTAATAAATACCCATTTAACATCTCCTGGACTGTTAGTGTGCCTGCAGCAAACAGATCATGTGAATAAAAATAAAATGTTACCGACTGGTGATAAGCAGGTGCTCAGAGAAATGAGGGAGGTTAAAAGGGAGATTGTGTTCTGAACTGCAGATGGGGTTTGGAAAAAGAGACAGAGGAAGCTCTCTCTCCCTGTTTTGCACCTGGGCTTCCACTGGTGTAGTAGGAGTTATTCTTCAGGAATGTAGAAATTGGAGCATATTTACATTTCTCACACCTACCAGCTATTTTCTGTTGTTTCCCTTGACCTCTTACTATTTTATTTTGTGTTTTTTCCCCCTTCTCTGGCAGGTTACTGCATCGCTAAAGAAGGTATTTGAGGATGATCCTATTCCAGAGTATGAAGTGAACGAGCAGACGGTGGATTACTTGTATAACCTTACAGAATGCGACGAGGCCAGTGAGAGGGACACTCTCTTGCTGATAGAGAACATAAACGAGAGGGCAGCAGAATATCAAGCACAAAGTGAGTTCAAAACCCCCACACCCCATTTCCATCAGAGTTAGCTTTTTCTTAGTGACTCTGAAGGTTGTCTGTGTTAAAATTTTGTGAACAAACATCTGTCTATAATAGTTATGTATAAAATTGGAACTAACTCAACCTCTGGTACAGTTTTTACTGCCCTGCATCCCATGCCTCCCTTTCAGCAAAATTTGCAGTGATGTAAGGTTGATTGAGAGCATTTTCTTAAGCAGGCTGTAAATACAGACAAGCAGACTAATTGCCAAAACCTCCCAGCCTGCTGGGCTGAGTGGTAGAACACTGAAATATGGGCTGGATCAGCTGGGAAGCAGCTCTACCCCGGATTTCAGACTCTGGGCTGGTGCTAATCCACTGTTAAGGAAAGCTCTTGGAGAATCTGAAACAACAGTGAGGCAATTAAGTTATGCTCGAGCTGTCTGGAGTGAGTGTTTGATAGTGAGGGGATTTTTTTTGATGGAAGTGAGCAGTCCAGGGGACTATAACACATTTTTAACGTGTTGAAAGAGACAGTCCCATCTAGGCCTTAAAAGAGCAGCAATATTAAAAAAAAATAATTAAAAATTACTGCTTTGGGTTGTATTTGTTTTCCAGCTAAGCGCCTACAGACCATTCTCAGAGACAGGCTGGGTATTTCCCCACAGAGTCTGTCCAGTGAAGGCATGAGCTACCTCGATGAGCTGGTGAACTGTGCAATGATACTGGAAACAAAGGACACTTCTCCTCTCAGGTAATTTTCTCACTGCATTGGCAGGATGGCAGGGGGGTTGGGAGAGGGAGTGTCATCCCTGCTGTTTTCCCTCTGTTTTGTCAATTCAGCACTTTCAAACTTGACTTTCACACCAGGAAATCTTACTGGTGCAGTTTATTTTGCACCCCTTGGGCAGCTTTGGTCTACACAGGAGCTGTGTNCCAGGCTGGATGGGGCTTGGAGCAACCTGGTCTGGTGGGAGGTGTCTTTGCCCAGGGCAGGGGGGTTGGAACTGGATGGTCTTTAAGGTCCCTTCCAACTCTGACCATTCTATGATTCTCTGAGCACAAAACTCTAGCTATTGACTGTCCCAGCAAAGGAAGTCTCTGAAGCTTGAAACGGGTCTCAGCCAGAGTCAAATCCCTCTTTTGGCTGGTTGCTTGGTTGTTTTTTCTCACCCATGTTCATGTTGTCAGTGGCCACAGAGAAGTGGCAGCTGTTGGCCTGCTGTTCCTGGGCCCCTCTCCCTACCCTGGCATTGACCCGTAACACAGCAGGTATGTGTTGAGCACTGGTGGTGAGGAAGGGCCAAAATCTGCCATGGAATCCAGTTTTTGTGTGATGTTCAGGAGCTTGGCTCTTACAGCCCTTCTCCCGAGGAGGAAAGGCGAGCAGATTTGAACCATTTGGGATTGAAATGCTGCTGGGTATTTTCTCAGGAGCATGTGTTTTCCAGGACTGAATACACTTTCTCTCAAAGGCAATTTGGCAATCCAGGAGTGGAATGTCTGACAACTTCAGACCCAGAGGTTATACTCACTAGAGTGCCAGGCTTCCTCCTGATGAGGTTGCCATGCCATCTTCTCTCCCAGATGACATCTGTGGTGGTTATGGGAAGCAAGTAACCTTAGTGACTGGTTTTCATTTCCTCCTACCATAATCTGAGTGGGGAAAAAAACCCAAGTATACTTGTGTGAAGCGTGGAGAAAATAGCCATAATTCTGAGTTCCAGAAGGACTGATTCCTGAGCTCTCCCACTGAATCTCTGTCTCTCCACCAGCTTCTACTGTGCCATCAACGACATGACCTCGGAGCTGTACGCAACAGAGCTTAGAAACGCGAAATTGCAGCGGATGGTGGAGATCATGCAGGGAAGGTTGACTGAAGCTGTGTTGCTGGAACAGCGGCTGAGGAAGTGAGTAATGGATGAGGAAAGGGAAAGGTGTAAGCAGCTATGCTGATCCCAGCGTTGTGGGTTGTGACAACTAACGAGGACCATGGAATTGTCAGGGTTTTGACGCGTCTCTGACTCAAATATTCGTAATTCTCTATCAAAAACCATACTGGACACATCCAGTAATTAGAAGAGATTTGGGGTACCATCATCAAGTCTGTCTTTTTAAAACAAAAGCAGTCTAGATGCAATTTCGGGTGTGGGCTGGCAACTTCCACCGGTTGCCCTGGGTGAGGTTGAAGAGAAACGTGATTTTCTTAGCACATCTGGCATGGGCTCTGTAGTCAGAGCCAAACAAAAAACATTCCAAGGTAAGAATTTCCTTTAACCAGTGTGCAGGAGACTTAAAACAAACAACAAAAAAGCAACATCAAATCCATTCCCTGGAGGATATAATTTGCAGTGCTTTGCCAAGCACAGCAGGATTGGCCCCTGCCTTGAGTGGGGATTGGTCCAGATGATCTTCAAAGCCCCCATCCAGTCTTAATNGGCTTGGAGCAACCTGGTGTGGTGGGAGGTGTCCCTGCCCATGGCAGGGGGGTTGGAACTTGATTATCTTGAAGGTCTCTTCCAACTCTAACCTTTCTATGATTCTATGATTAATTATTTTCTGGTTTATTTGCCTTTTAAAGTAGGAGTTACGTCGCTGCTTCCAGCAGAGATACCAGACCTGTGCCTGCTATGCAGGTGTGCCGTGGCTCCTCTCAGTGATTTTAAGTGTAGCGTGGTTAACAGGTCCCTCACTGGATTAGGGAATTGTGCAGAAGACACAAACTCTGTGCTTTTATACAGATGGTTTTCCCCTTGGCCTTTTTTCTTTTTTTTTTTCCTCTGTTCCCCCAGCTTTTGGGAGTCTGGATGTGACAGCTGTGGATGTTTCCAGTAGGAAATCTCACAGGAAACACAAGTTTTTCTCCATTTTCTCCCTTCTGGTATTGGTTGTATTACAGGGTTTAGCTTAAGCATAGGTAATTAAACAGTATTTGTATCCTGGTTTCTGTTTGTGTGTAAAAGTTTGCTTCTTTTTGTGTTTTGTTTTGTTTTAAGGGATCTTAAGGAAAAAGAGGAATCCTTGGAAGTAGAAGAGCTCAGAGTTAAAGCCGAATCTGGGAAAATGGAATTCCTGAAAAATAAATCTAAGGATTTAATGATCAGGATCAAGGCTGCTCAGGTAGATGAAAGGAATTTTCTAAAAAGTCATTGTGATGGGATGTCAGATCCTTGCTTGGCTGGGCCCAAAGTTGTAGCTGCAGAGGAAGCTCCTGGGATGTCTAAAGTTCAGGACTGAGGACAACATGCTCCTACACTTCAGTCGTTCCTGCTGAATTCCTGTTCTCTTCCTGGGGCATCCTATGATAAATGAAAGGGCAGTCGCTCTTCTTTCAGTGAGAACTGTATCAGTTCAGACCACCCCATTCTTGTGAGGTGCTGCCAAATAGAGCACACAGACAGCTTCCAGAAAATTCACTGAGGTCAACTGTGTGTCGACTGCTTATATATCCATATATCCATTTCTTGAAACTAATGCAGGATTAAACACAAGGCAGAAGTTATCCTGTCTTCTCCTTCACCTCTTCTACATGATGAAGGACACGTGAATGCTTTACTGGACATTGGGGGGGGGGAATGAGATGGAAAATGTGGCATTAGAGTTGAAGACACTTTACTGAGAAGCTTCTTCCCAGCCTTGCCATGTGCTCTTCCCCTGATAGTTTTCTGGAAAAACTTGTGATTGTTGATATGAAATACAGCTGTGGTTCAAGGGGCACACGTTTCTGTTGCTGACAAACTGCATTCTTGTTTGCCTCCTTAGACCAAAACCCGAGGAAATGGCAAAATCTTTCTCTTTCCTGTTATATTTGGTGTTGAATGAGCTCTTCCCTGTTTGTAGGAGCAGATTGAGGCCTCGGGCTTGGATCAGTCACTGACACACGAGTCACTCGTCAAACTGTCCGAGGTAGGTCCTCTGGTCCACGATGGATGTTTCTGCAGTGGTGCAGACCAGGCTTGTTTTGCTGGGTGCTTTCAGGAAGTGTAGTTTGCCATTTGGTTACCTGAACAAGTATTAATGGTAAAAAGAAGCACAAATTAAAATAGGGTAGACTTATACATCTGAACCGAGGTATATTGGATGGGTTTTGCTCTCCTAGGAACTGAGAAGCATCTGTGGATACTGAAGCAGTACCTCTTCTTCAGGGTTAGATGTTGGATTTTGGACTTGGGAAGAAGCTTTCCTTCTAAACTGACTGAAGGGAAAAATCTTTATTTTTGTTGTCTGTTGGCTTTTTTCCTCTCTTCTGTCTGTGCCTCTGTCTGTAACTGGGAATACAGCCTACTGGAGTGTTTCCCTGGGATAAATTCCCTGATGCTGAGAGGCAGCTTGAGATCCTCCCTTTGTGATCTGTGCCACGAGCAGAGTGAATATTCTGTGGGCTGTATCCTGTTACGTGGGCTCCTGTGTGCTGAAATTACTTCATAGAATGACACAGGTGATTCTTTCTAGTTTGTGTGGAATAAACCTGCTTTCAGTGAGCACAAGTGGAGGAGGTCATGGGAAACCCAAAATCTGAACCACTCTCTCCCCTTTTTTTCTTGTATCTTTAAATATGATATTTTTCAGCCGAATTGTAAACCCAGTGGGATAATCTGTTAAAGGCAAAAGTCTTTTTCTTGAGTTACTAGTTACAGATTCTCCAGCATTTGTGCACATGTAGCATGTATTTGTGGTGTTCTGTCTGCGCATACCACATTCCAATATTATTTGCTATTACTGTAAGGAGAATTTAATCTTTCTCTCCATCTCTTTCACTGGCTTTTCCCGAGTTAGTGAAGCTGGAACAATGAGAAAGGATTTACTGATTCTAACGTTGTCATTCTCCTGAGCCAGCGCTGGGTGGCAATGTTTGCATTGCACAGCATTTCAGAAAAGTTTGGATTAGAGAACCAGAAATAATTTGTTGGCATAAGCAATTTTCCAGACTTGTCTTCTTCTAGGACCTGAATGTGAGGGTAGGTTTGACTCCCTGACACTTCTGGGTCTGCTTTGCAACAGGCCAGGGAGTTGGGCAGCACGAATGACCTTATCTTTAGAGAGCGTTTGTTTTTTCTTTTTACTTTAGTTATTTGAAAAGAGGTGAGGGATGTGGAAGGTGCTCAGCCCCAGAGAGAAATTATTTCTCCTCGTTAACAGAACGAGCAAAGCAGTGCAAGTGTAAGGGGAGTCTTGTTGCTGTCGCCTGTGCAAAACTGTTTTCATGCAGAAGCCACAGGCACAAGAATGTGTCCNGGTCTCCCTGGAGCCTTCTCTTCTCCAGCCTGAACAGCCCCAGCTCTCTCAGCCTTCCTTGGGGCTCTGCTCTTTCTCTCTTGCCCACAACGAGGCTGAGAGCAAAAATCCTCTTTTTTTGGTGTAAATCCCCTCACCTTTCAGGGAGGTGGTACCAGTAAGCAAAGATATCTGAAGATACCTTCAGAGCATAATCAATACCTCCATAAAATTTGAACTGACAGGTAACTGAATAAGTAGCAGATCTTTTGTTTTCCATAGGTTTTAAGAAGGATCATGAAAGCTTTTGGGAAAATCTGCAAGTTCTGAAATGCTGTAGATAACTGTTGATCTATTTCACTGATTTACGTCACTTCTGTGTGTAAGACTATAGAATATAATCTGCCTTGCTCTCTTCGCAGAGAGTAGGGGAAGCGCAGAAAGAAGCTCTGGCTTTGAAGAAGAAGATGGAGGCCTACCACGATTTACCTCTTGTAATTATTTTTTCCACTTTTCTCTTGTATTTGCCATCAGATTAGAACTAATGGGCTTCAGAATGTAAAGGGTATTGTTGGGATGGTTTCAGTGAGCAGGCAGATATCCTACAGGTCTACTGATGGTGTAAAACAGAAGACTTTACAGAAGGCCTTTGTTAGTGCCAAGCTGCAGAGTTTGCTTGCCAGGCTGATAAAATGCACAGATTTGCTGGGTGAGCTCAGTATCACGGTGGATTAGCTAGAAATTAGGCAAAGAAATATGGGAAAAAACGTAATTCTGTAGTATAAATTATTTACTTATTGAAATTTACCAATATATTAGCTGTATGTGTCAATGTGGTGGACAGCACGTTGTGCAGAAGTTGGAGCTCTGAGCAAGATTTTAAGAATTATGAAGAAATAGCCAAATACAGGCATTACCCCCTAAAAAAGTAGCTTAGCTAGCGTGAGTATTGGCCGCTCCATCATTTTCTTTGATTTTTCTTGGGGATGCTGGGCACTCAGCTCTCTGAAATGACAGGATTCTCTTTTAGGTGACTAAATTGCTGTTTTGAAAACCCCTGTCTATTTATCTGTTTTTCATTTTGTATTTTGACTGTTGTCACTGTTGGTCCCTGTGCTAGGAGTTACCATCAGACTGCCGTGTGAAGGGTGTTTCATAAAAAGGATTTTGCTCTTTTTCAAACTGGAACTCCTGTTACAAAAGGCTGTTTTGGCAAATGGTGCTTTGGTGCACAACTTTATAGTGGCTTGAGGAAGTCACGGGTGAGCAGGGCTTTAGTCTGTGAAACAGAAAGCCTTGGCTTTGTGTGATGTCCACGCATCACCACCTGTGGCATTCAGGACCCCTCAACCCAGGTATTTCCATTCTCCTTTGGAAGATAACCGTTGCTTTTACTGGTGAGCATTAAGGACTTTATGTAGCACAAACTGGAATGTGAATAGTTTAATGGGCTTGGAGTTTATTAAATATAATTGTAACTGTCTAGTTTTGCAGTTTTATATTTGAATTGCCTGATAAAGGTCCCTGTTGACCTCCTCATCTGAGGACTCTGCAGCCTTTAGTAGAGAGAACCTCAGATCTTTCCATCAAAGAGGTGAAAAATACGTATTCCAGTTCTTACACATGGGGCATAAAGATCCAGAGAAACAAAAAGAGTTATCCAGAAAGCACCAAGGAGCTCTGTGATTAATTGTTGTGTTACAAACTGGGGACCTGTCTGCTGGGCCACACTTGTCTCTTCACCTCCTTACCCCCTCCATCAAGTTCCTGCCCCTAAAAACGTTTCCCTCCTAGAAGAAAAGGGTGAAGGGAGAGGGTGGGACTGCTTCTGTCTTAAATCCATCTTACTCCAAGAGGCAGCTGACTCCTTTCCTCAAGCTAAGCAGGCTGTTCAGATGAGATCAGGTCCTCCAGTTATCCCTCTCCCTCTCATCTTGCCATCAGTGGAGAGAGGGTGGGAGAACCCCAATGCCTCGCTTCTGGTGCAGGCAGGAGGAGGGGGGAAGGTTTATCCTTCCAATGTTATAGTTCTTTAGAAAATCCATACACTGATACATTCAAAATCCAGTTACTTGATCAGCAGGTTTGGAAAATTGCTTAAAATGGGATTGGTTTGCTTTTTGGTGGGTTTTTTTTTTAGACTTTAGGCTGTACCAGACTTTTGAAAAATATGTGGTTGCCCAAACTGGACTGGTACAAGGCTTTTAATGTCAGCAGCACATTTTCCGTGTGAAGGGTGCACCCGAAACTGGTTGCATTACCCCTGAATTCCCCTGTGATACATCATTAAGCTCTTGGGATGATGCAGAGGCTCTGTGTTTCCAGCTGAAATGCTGATTTTTGTGCCGTTTTCTCTCCTTAGAGTATTCCCCTTGCAAAAGTGAAGATTGAAGAAGCAAAACGAGAACTGGTAAGAGGTTTTTGTTGTTTGTTTTTCTTTTCAATCTTTCACAGAGATTTAAATGAGTACTGAAGGTCCAAAGTAAGCTAAATATATATTAATTGGCTGTGGATTTGTCTGTCTCAGATTGTAGTCCTAATGACCCCTAGAGGGAAGTTTTGCTCTGGTAAGGGAGAAACCATGCATATTGGTAGGAGGAGGACCTGGTGGAGGAATGATCTCTGAGCTACAAAGGCCGTTGGGCATAATTGTATGGGTACAGATTAGGTATCTCCTAGTTTGGGAAGTTCATACATAGCTTTCCCAATTGAGGTGGGCCACATTTGAACATAGACCCCATCTTGATTTCTTTGGGCTATTGTCTGGTCACTCGTGGATGAAGCACAAGGTGTTGAGTGGTAAGCCTTAAAAATGTGGTCAAAAATCACAGCTGTTTGAGGGTATTTTGTATATTTTCAGATGGGAGTGCTTTGATTCAGAAATACAAGCTCACCTTAGCAGCCTGAGCCCATTTTCAGGTCAGAACACTCACCTCTGGAGTGTTGCCCCTTCAGCTTGAAGGTGTCTAACACCACGTTGGGTCACAGTACAAAGGGCACAGAGCTTCTGCTGCTTTCAGTGGTGAGACCTTTCCAGTTCAGTACTTGGGTTAATCGTTGCTAGTAATATCCCAGGGTCTGATTGTTGTGGGTAATCCCGTCTAACCAGAATGTAAGAAAACAGTTTCATGGTTGCCAATTCCTCTTGGGCTTCTCTCCCTCCAGGTGGCCTTGGATGAAGAGTTCTCAAGGAGGATCGAAGAGCTGACTCTGGATTTGGTGTAGCCCCAAACATACCGGTTCACCTGAAGTGGCCTGCATGGAAGAAGATTTCCCTTCTATTGTCTGTTTACTTGCACTAGGGAAACATTTTGGGACTTTCTGCTGTACTTCTGCCACTTTCTGCCTTACTCTTCTTGCTGTTGGATGGCAGAGTTGTGACCTTCCAGCGAGCGTGCTCACTTCTGTGGCTTCAGGTAGCTTTGCATTTGTAAAAATCACCTGTTTTTCATAAAATAAACCTCAAGCTTACTGTTTCTTTAGCAGTTCTTTTTCCAGATGTGATGCCTCCATATGGTCCCTTCACCGGGACATGTCCATGTCAGGATGTGGTTGACCATTGCCACTTAGAACTGAACTGGTCAGGGAGGCTGGTTTTCCTCTTTTACATGGGTCGTGGTACTGGCTTTACTGGCAAACTGCTGCTTACAATTAAGAGCTGAGATGAGGTGTAGCAGCAACAACCTCCTCAAGTTCTGTGGCTTCACTGTCGTGGGAGAAGATGGAAGCCTGAAGCACTAAAACGTGAGGTTTGCCCACGTCCAGGGGCTTTGAGAGATCCCAGTCTGTTGTTGACTCCTTGTTGTTTCTCCTTACAGT
This sequence comes from Thinocorus orbignyianus, assembly GCA_013400375.1. NCBI lineage: Eukaryota > Metazoa > Chordata > Aves > Ciconiiformes > Thinocoridae > Thinocorus > Thinocorus orbignyianus. The sequence continues at coordinate 6,910 of VXBW01000037.1, read as the reverse complement.
ATAAACAGAGCTAAGCAAATTAGATAAATAGCTTCACGGATGGTGAAGTGACAGCTTTGAAAGCAAAAAGAAGGGGCTTTGTAGGAAGACCTTTCTAGTTCTGAAAAATACATGGATATTTTTTTGCAGAACCACTGTAGGATGTGATCATTCTGAAGCTGATTGTCCTTTCCAGTTCCACCTCAAATGTTGTCTTCCAAAAGGATCCCCAGGGCTCTACTCTTACTTCCATGCTGCCACCACGCCACCCTTAATCAACCCCGGCTTTTAAAAGTTATTTTTTGTACTAGAGCCAAAAATGTGAGAATCTCCTGTTGATGGGGGGAAAATCAAAATCCAGAAGGAGTGGCAGCACCTGAAGGACATCAAGCAGGGTCTGTTTGTACCGGGTGGCATCCAAAGAGCAGCGGTGCTCCCGGTGACAATCTGTAGCTGGATCTGTCTGCAGTTAGAGCTGCAGGAGACTGTGGTGAGGATTTGGCACGGTGTGCCTGTTCCCAGGACAGGGATCTGTTCCCAGANTGTTGATGCCCCATCCCTGGAGGGGTTCAAGACCAGGCTGGATGGGGCTTGGAGCAACCTGGTCTGGTGGGAAGTGTCCCTGCCCATGGCAGGGGGGTTGGACCTTGATGATCTTTAAGGTCCCTTCCAACTCTAACTATTCTATGATTCTATGACTTCACTGCAGCAAGTGATTTCGCTGATCTGCATCAGACAGAGATCCTTTGTGTTGCTTCAAGTCCTCCCTCCAAGCATCGGGATCATGGGATCTCTACCTGATTGTGTTCAGGGTGTAATTAAGCTCAGAGTGACACTGGTGTTTCAGAGAGACCCTGGTGAGGATCTCTGGAGCTTGTGAGGATCTCAGGAGCTCGTGCAGATGCCAGAGGGAGTTGCTGTTTAGGCTAAGGCTTGTAAACCCAGACGTGGGGAAAGGATTAGTGGCTTTAGTTCTGTGGCTGTTTATCTTCTGGGCTGGAAATCAGGGTGGTAAAAGAGAGTGAAAAAGCCACTAAACTGAACTGGCCGAGGGGAAATTTGCCTCCGAGGTAACTGGTGTGAAATCTAGAGCAGGCAGAGCAGCACCAGCAGAGGGAAGGCAAGGGAGCAGCCTTTGAATCTGGAAAGAGCAAGAAAAATAACCTTGTCTTTCCCGTTGTGGAAGGGGGAAGAAGTCCTTGTCTTGAAAGGCACCAGCACGTAGCTGGGTAGACAGCACAGAAGGATTTGACAAGGAAGCCATTGTGAGGCACTGGAGGTCACAGCCTGATAATTAAGGAATCTTAATCACTGGAGGCTTTTAAGAGCAGGGGAGAAATGCTTTGCTGAAGTGTTTATAACGTGAAGGAGCGCGGATGGTGCTTTGGGGTAGGAAGATGGGTTCGATGAGGGCTTGAAGATGCTTTTCCATGAGGGACTTGGGACTCTCTCAGCTAACGATGGATGGGGGCTTTTTGTCAGTGTGGCTCAAGGCTCGGGAAGGTTTTTTGGGAATGCAGAGTTCCTTTAGCACCTGTGAAACCTGGAGGGTGACGTTCTCCCCCCAACCCAGAGCAGCTGCCCCCCTCTCCAGCTGCTGCTTCGCACCATGTGTTGTGCCCCATTCGCTGGCAAAGAGCCCCCATGCAGACAGAGGCCCAAAAGACAGCCCAGTGTTGCTCCCAAAGCCTTGGAAAAGTGAGGAGAGGGGAAAAAAAATAATAAATAAAATAATAAAAAGCAGCCAGCCAGCAGCTGCCTCCGAGCTGTGTGCCGCAGCTGAGCCATCTGCAGCACACATGCCGTCCATCAGCGGCCAGTTGTCGGGTGGGACAGCTCAGCTTTGGATGGAAACAAGGAGGGAATAAAAAGGAAAAGTCAAATAAACGAGATTTATGCAGCCAGTGAGACTTCTCAGCTGTTGGGTTACGCATCTGAACGGGCAGAGTGCCTCGCAGGGCAAGCAGAGATGCCCTCCCTCCCTGCTTTTGGGGCATCCCAGCTTTCCCAGCGCGGGGATGGGATGCCTGGCAGAGCTCACGCTGGTCTAAGCCCTCAGCTGGGAAAATGTCTGGGTTTTTTTGGTCTGCACCCTCTCTCCTGGCAGCTGCTGAGTGTTCCCAGGGAGGTGACAGCGGGTGGCGAGGAGCCGGGGCTGCCTGGGATTTGAATATTATGAAGTGATCATCCAAGTGGGAATGACAGGAGCGGCCAGAGAGGCCTCCACTGCTCCAGCTTCACTTCAGGTCACGCCAGCTGCTCCCCTCTGAACTCCCACCCTTGGGTTTTGGAGACACCAGTCCCTGAACACACACGGGCTGAGAGCAGTTGTGTGGGGCTCCGGGACAGCATGGGATGCTGCGGGGCTGGGGATCCCTTGGTTTTGCAGGGAAAGCACAAAGGATGCGTGTGATTTACCACCACGCGCTCAATTCCTCCTCCTGGGAAATGGGAGGATCCAAATTCCACCTGAAAATAAAAAAAAGAGGAATTAAAATTACACACTAGACGTGAAAACCAGGGGTCAACCTCAAGTGTAAACACAAAAGCCACACGCTGCTCTCAGCAGGCCAATAGGCAAAATAATAATTGCTTTTAAAAAATAATTTTAAAATCACCCCCAGACTGAGTGATAGGGTTTTATTTCAAAGAAAACACTATTTTTATTTAAAAAGAAGTGTGACCAGCAGGTCACAGGAGGTGATTCTCCCCCTCTGCTCTGTGCTTTTAAGACCCCACCTGGAGTCCTGTGTCCAGCTCTGGAGTCCTCAACACAGAAAGGACATGGACCTGTTGGAACAGGTCCAGCGCAGGGCCACCAAGATGATCAGAGGGCTGGAGCAGCTCTGCTGTGAGGACAAGCTGAGAGAGCCTGGGCTGTTCAGCCTGGAGAAGAGAAGGCTCCAGGGAGATCTTGGAGCAGCCTTCCAGGATCTGAAGGGAGCTCCAGGAGAGCTGAAGGGAGCTCCAGGAGAGCTGGAGAGGGACTCTTGTCAGGGAATGGAGAGATAAAATGAGGGTTAATGGTTTTAAATTGGAAGAGGGGAGATTGAGATGAGATATTAGGAGAAAATTCTTTGCTGTGAGGGTGGTGAGGCACTGGAACAGGTTGCCCGGAGAAGCTGTGGCTGCCCCATCCCTGGAGGGGTTCAAGGCCAGGCTGGATGTGGCTTGGAGCAACCTGGTGTGGTGGGAGGTGTCCCTGCCCATGGCAAGGGGGGTTGGAACTGGATGATCTTTAAGGTCCTTTCCAACTCTAACCGTTCTATGATTCTATGATTTAGGTACCAAAACCAGAATAATAAAAATAAAATGCCAGAGAAATGAAAAATACATGAAGCAAACTTTAAGGCTACTCAGCCAAAATATCTTATTTACTCAAAATACGTTGTTTACTCAAAATCCACTGAATGAATTGATGTGCATGGAATCTCTTTTGGCTATATATTTTGGCTAGTAGTGTAAGAAATTTTCTTATTTGTTGCAAGCATTCCATTGTGGTTGCTTTTCAGTCTTTCTTTGAAAGTACTCAAAACGTTTCTTCACCTTTAGTAGGTATAGAATACTAATATGGGACTTTGTGCTCAAACGCAATTTAAACAATACTATAAAATAGCTTCAGGATTTATTTATAAAGGAAGTTAGTTACATTTTGTACCGTCTCCAGTAAAATACTCCTAATATTCTTACTCAGTTCTGTTTGGGGGATTTATAAGGAAAAACATGTGATGTGTCAAATTTGGTTCTTTTAATTACATCTAGTACTCGATCACAGAATTTCACAGAATTTTCATGGCTGAAAGGGACCTCTGAGATCACCGAGTCCAGGTCTTATGGATCTGGGAAAGATGTTTTTTGTTTCTGAGCTGTTCTCTGTATTTTTAAATCACAAGGTGAGCTGTAAAACGATGGTAATCCCGGTCTGTGTGGCCTTCCAGGCAGCAGGAAATCCTTCACTTTGTCTCTCAGTGGGCAGCTCTCTGAGTAGTTTTAGTGGCTTTGGAAACATTTTTCATTTCCTTATACTCTCGCTTCATTACAAAAAAATTCAATACCAGGCTGGAAGTATTTCTGCTTCTCCAATTGAGAAACATTTCTTCTGGAAAAACAAGCAAACCAACCAAAACAAAACAAACCCCAAACCCACAAGCGAGTAAGCAGAGGTTTAACCAAAACGTGTGTGTTTAAAGTAAAAGTTGCAGCTCCTTCTCTCCTCGCTGGGTACCACCTGCGTGGGAGGATGCAGTGCTGCCCCCCTCTCCCAGAAGATGTTCAGCTGGACTTCCTGAGCTGTGTCATCTCCAGTAAAGGGGAAAAATAATTAACCAACAAGTCCAAAAACACCTCCTAATCTAATAAATGCTTCCCCTGGCCCCTTGCTGAAGGTTTAATGCTAATTAAATTCAGTACAGGGCAGCTGCTCAATCAGCCAGTATCCTCTGGTAAAGAAAAAAAGCAAGGAGAAGTTTTCTCTCTGCTCCTTTCCCAGGAGATGTGGGCTGTAGCTGGGGGTGGCTGCACCCCTGCGTGTCCCGTGGTCCCCTTTTGGAGGAGCCTGGGTGACCTGGGGGACGGAGCAGGAGCGCAGCCAGGGCAGGGCTTGGCTGGGTTTCAGCAGCCACACGTGTGTGATTTCAGAGGTTTGGCAGCCCCACAGCCCAGCCTGGACAACGGGTGTTGCTTAAATGTCACTGGGAAGGTGAGGTTTCTATATATTCCTTCTGCAGAGGACGCTGAGTAACGTGCCACCAGGGAAGGGTTTTTGGAAAGTCATCCTTTTCCAGCCTGGAAACCCTCCGGAGCTTTCACAGCCAGCTTTTAC
>VXBW01000036.1:470582-647683 GCA_013400375.1 Thinocorus orbignyianus | reverse complement strand
CTTGTGAGACCCCACCTGGAGTCCTGTGTCCAGGTCTGGAGTCCTCAACATAGAAATGCCATGGACCTGTTGGAACAGGTCCAGTGGAGGGCCACCAAGACGATTAGAGGGATGGAGCACCTCTCCTATGAAGACAGGTTGAGAGAGCTGGGGCTGTTCAGCCTGGAGGAGACTCCAGGGAGACCTGATAGCAATCTTCTAATATCTGAAGGGAGCCTACAGGAGAGCTGGAGAAGGACTCTGTCAGGAAGTCTAGTGATAAGACGAGGGGTAACGGTTTTACATTGGAAGAGGGGAGATTTAGATTAGATATTAGGAAGAAATTCTTTCCTGTGAGGGTGGTGAGGCACTGGAACAGGTTGCCCAGGGAAGTTGTTGATGCCCCATCCCTGGAAGTGTTCAAGGCCAGGCTGGATGGGGCTTTGAGCAACCTGGTCTAGTGGGAGGTGTCCCTGCCCATGGCAGGGGGTTGGAACTTGATGATCTTTAAGGTCCCTTCCAACTCTAACCTTTCTATGATTCTATGATTTTATGCAAAGTTTTGAAATTAACCTATAGTAAGGCTTTGTAAGGAAAAAAAGGAGTCTGGGGGCAGAGGAGGGCTCATTAGGAAGAGTCCTGAAGATGCAAGAAAGTCATCAAGAGGTCACTTCATCACTTTATTCACTGAATCGTCATTGAGATTTTGTCATGGACTCCTTACCACAGCACTTCCTAGGCTGGGTTTTGGGCTTCATGTGTATAGTTTTGTTGCCAGTCACTGATATAAAATGGTCATATGCCATCTTCCCAAATATGGAAGGACCGTATAATGCTATCTCCAGCTATCACAGAGTTCCTTTGGCAACTTATTTTTCATTTATTCCAAATGTCCCTAAAAGCCTGGGACAGCCCAGAATGGACCGCTCCTCTGCATACGCTCTTTTCTACATGAGCTCCATGCTGTGGGCAATGGTGGGACCTTGCCTCAGGCTCCCTGAGGTCCCTGAAGGCACTAATGGGCTGTAGCCACCCTGAGCAGCCTCCCCAGGGCCCCCCACCCACACCCTGCCCATTTAAGCTCAGGTATGGGCATCCCGTACTTGTGTGGTGGTGTAGGTAGAGCTGCGTCCAGCTCTGTCTCTTGTAGTTCAGGTTCACTGGCTGCCTTCCTGGCTGGACCTTGTTCCAGGGAACTTTGTCTCCAGCTCTGTTTCCTGGCTGGACCTTGAACTCATGTAAGAGACAGCCTTGTTCCTGGTGCTTTCCTGCTGGAACACCTGGCTGCAACCCCTGGGTGGACCTTGGACCTAGTTCAAAATCTGTGTCTGGGACTATTCGTGGACTATGACCTGACCACCATCCTGCCCCTACCCGGGTGTGGGACCGCCCTGTTGCTGGGGGTGCTGGTGGTCTCTGCCTGCTGGGCTTCCTGTGGGCTCTTAGCTCATCCTCTCTTGCAGCATGCGTGGGATTTGAACTGATAAATCTGTCATGTGTCTGGGCATTGCAGGGATGCAATTAATTCTGACAGTGCTAGGGACAGACAGAGGTCTCTTTCCTTTGGATCCTGGCAGCTAGTTTTATCCTTCTTTCAGCCACACACAAAGCTTTTCTGCTGCCTTTACATTTATAAGCTGCTGTGAAGTCTTTTTAAAAAAATATGTATCTATCTCTTTTTTCTTGATACTCCCTAACTTCACCGAACATCTTGGTAAGAGCACACCCAGCTTCTATATACACCTTCATTGTCTACCTTCATGACTCCTGGAAAGAAGATACAGGTCCGCACTACCTAGCTGTGCCTTCCTTGATGACTTTCAGTTAATGCAGCAGAAATAAATGTTTTTCCAAAATGTTACAACACTTCAAGATACCTTTTACTATGGTGAGGATTTTGAATTTACATAATATTATATTTCTCATAGCTGAAGGCCTTCAGTAAGTATTTGGCCCCAAATCCTTCAGTTATTAAAAAGAAGGTGTGGGAGTCTCTTTATGTAGAGTTACTACAAGCTTTTGTGGGTAAACAAAATACTTTTTTACTGAGTGCTATGCTTTAAAAAAAAAAAAGTTGTTCAAGTCTGAAGCTCCAGCTGCTTATAAAGCATGATGAAGACAGTATTAGATTATGATGGTCTATTTTTGAATGCATACCTTAGTTAATAGGTTTCTGTGTCAGCATCTAAACCCAGCATTCAGAGAACAGCCTTTGCATTTTAAAGTATAGCTGATCTTCTTTCCTAACCAGTATAAGTCTGCAAGCTAAAACTATTGAAGAAAAGTAAGGTCTTACATTAGTTTATAGGATGTAAAACGTGCCAGTACATTTATTGTAACATCTCTCGAGGTTTTGCATTCCCTAATATTGAATGAAAGAAACTGGCAGAATTCTGCTTCTATAGGTTAACAGGTCTTTCTAAAACACATAGGATTGTTGTGCTTTACAAAATTGTCTTATGAGGTTTCATGCTTCTCTACACATACGTATAAGCACTACCATATATAGATGAACATTACCGTATGAGACCAAATAACTATTTCAAAAAATATTCCAGTGGTAGAAGTTACAGATATCCTTGTTATTATGTGCCCATAAAATGTATGCAGTTGCAATGATCAATCTGTGATTCTTTTAAACATTATCAGAACTTGTATGACTAATTCAGCCTTTCATCTATCTTTGGATAATCATGTAGAAGCTAGGCACACAGGAATGCCAAACAGATAATATAATTGGTAGTGTAGATCTGAGTGGGTAGGCAGTTGGATTTTCTTCAGTCAGTTCTTCCTAGCCACTGTCTTTGAAGCTGTAATCCTTCTGAGCCAAGCATGGTCTCAGGTTCCAAACACACATTAATGCCCACGATAAGAAACTTGCTGTGGAAAGGTTGTGCTGTGTTGGGTTGTCACTGCTCCCACAGCCTAACTGGCTATAAAGTTTCCTTGCTTGTTTCAGTGCAAAGTCAGTAGCTTTCCAGGCTAATTTTAAACAACACAAGCTATTTTGCATGAAGTGCATAAAAAAAAGCTCACATGTCTTACATCAGCTCAGCTCTGGACATAGTGTTTTCACTAAATCTGTGATCCCAAACATCTGGTGATGGTAACTGTTCTTGCAGGCAGGCTGAGTTGAAATACACAATGTGTTCTAGCGTGCAAATGAAGGGAGGAGGAGGAGACACAGGATGATGTGGTCTCTACTTTTGTTAATGGTTTAACTTCATTCAGCGGGCATATATGTCCTGGAGATCAGTGGAGTCAACAGGTCCCTCACAGGCACGTAGGCATTAGGATCGAGGCCTAAGGTTTTAGTCTCTCATGCCCAGTGCTGGGTAGAACATAAAAACGTTCTCTTTCTGTTTAAATGCTAAAATACAAATACTGCCTTCTTTAAAACTGGTGAAGCTGCAAGAGAGTGAAAGGCTAATAAAACTCTTAGTTTTCTTCTGATATTTGAACAAGTGCTGCTTATCTCAGGTAAGTTAAGAAGATATAGGAAAGGAACTATCAAACTTAAAAATGTTTGTTTGTACCTCTCACTTTCATTCATTCCTACAACCTTTAATCTCCTACAATCTTTAATACCATGCCTAAATATACAGGCAACATAGCCTCAAAAGTTTCCCTAGATGAGCTGACAGAGAGATTTTTAATGACATGTGCATTCTTAAGTGTAATATTTCACCACTCTCCAGGTCTATAAATAAAAGTGAGTAATAAGTGATATTCTTGCCTTTCTATTTTTATAAATCTCCCTTTTCCATTGGAAATGAAACAAAAAATAGCTAAACTTTGGTCTTCCTGTGCTGCTTCTGGTCTTTATGAGATTATTGAGGAAGATCTTGTATATTTCAGATGGAATAAGTACCTACTGTGAAATTTTAGATTAAAGTTGCACAGAAGCTTGTTGAGCCAATTAGTTGTATTTTCACTTTCGGTCACTGCATATGCAAAGTCTGAAATTGTAACTGGTAACTCTGGTTTGGACTATCCTTCCTTCCTTCCTTCCTTCCTTCCTTCCTTCCTTCCTTCCTTCCTTCCTTCCTTCCTTCCTTCCTTCCTTCCTTCCTTCCTTCCCTCTCAGATGTAATATTCTTCATTTGTATGTCTCACAGACTGTTGTTTCAATGCCGAACTGTCTTGCTCTGGTGCAAAGACAGCTACACTTGAATGTTTAGCAAAATGATGTTGTAAAATTTATCCTCTCACAGTTGTAAAGCATGAAATTACTCTGATGGTATTGTACTCTTGTAGGTGTAAGATAACAATCGTATAAATGAGGTGGAGGCGTTGACTAACATCAAATACTGCCATACAAATGGCACAAGGCAGAGTCCATATTGTGGCAGATTCTCTGCTAATATAATATTATTGCCTGTACCTGATTAGATAATTTATTCCAGAATATCTGTGCAATCCTTTCTCTAAGTTTAAAAAGACAGATTATGCATTTCATGCATTTATGAATGAAGTCAATGACAGGGACATGCCCCTTTCTGTACAGGAGAAGCATTTGACACAAAGCATTGCCTTCTTTTCTCCTGCCAACTTAGACAATACCAGGAAATATGTTCCCAAGCAAAGGGATAATTCAATTAAAACCACAGTTAGAATTTATCTAGATTAAAAAAAAAAAAAATAGGGAACACTGAGCCCACCCTGGAGTCCAAAGAGCAGGTTCTGGTTAATTGGAAGCCTAAGGAGCCAGTCTCCTTCCTTTTGTGGGTGGTGGTAAGATTGTTACAATAACTAATCTGTTCTAACTCTAGCTAAAATTCTGCTGTGGGAAAAAACATTCCCAGAAAAAATTACTTTGAAGAATGGGATGAATACTTTATTCTAATATGGTGTGTCTACACAAGAAATGGTTAATTTGCTAAAGTTTGTTGATTAATTTTGTCATGAAACAAGTTCTTATAAAAGTCCTCAGCATTCGTATAAAGCTGTCAGGAATTAACGATGTGGATGTTTAAAACAATCATCTTGTTACTGTGGTGTGTTTTTTTTTTTTTTTTTGAAAAGTTCTATTTTTCTACTTTCTATCTTTTCTCACAGTTGATGTAGAGATGTTGATCTTTGACTTTTATTTTAAGTTTAAAGGTAATAATTTTTAAGTGGAGAGTACTAGATTAACTTAAACATACACTGAATAAAAGGTCTTTGCTGACTTGTTTATATTTTGCTTTTGGAGCAATTAAAAGATTTTGTGCAAAATTGCATTAAAGAAGTTATAGAAAACAGACAAAGAAAAGAGCCCTTGAAAGTCAACTGGTCTGTCTTCTGTTCTCAAGGCATGCCTAAGGATGCCTAAGCCATTCTTGGCAGAGATTTCTCCAGTTTTCCCTTGTTGCAATTTAAGTCTACTACCATCTGTTCTCTCTGCAGTAGCCTTTTACATGTCTGAAGACCATTATCATGTCTCCCCACAGTCTTCTTATTTGAAGATGACGAAGAGCCTTGTCCTTTCAATGTTTCCCAGGCTTGGAGAGCTTTACCTGCTTTCCTCTGTACTCTCTCCATCTGATTCCTGTCATTCCTGGAAATGATGCCTCAGATCGAAGATAGTACTCCATCTGAACAAAACCTTCCTATTGACACTTTTCCAGAATGGTATTTACTTTTCTTGCAACCCTGTGGCATAGCTGACGCATGTTCAACCTGTGACCCACTGTGACCTCTGATCTTGTGTGTGGAACTGCTGTCCAGTCATGCCCATCTTGTGTTTGTTTGGTCGATTATTCCCAAGTGCTGTGCTTTGGATTTCTCCTTAGTAAAATCTGTTCCATTTGTTTAATGACCACATGCAACTTATTTCAGTAATGCACCCTCTCTTCTTCTGTCTGAATTCAAATTCGGCTGTCTGTGTGGGATTTACAGCTTTCCCAAGCTTTCCCATCCTTTGCAAGGCTGATATAGGTGCTATTGATTCCATGGTACAAATCATTAATGAAAATACTGAAAAGTGCCAGATCTGGGATATGTATTGTTCAATGTAATGTGTATGGAATGTCCTGGTCAGTGACTCTTCGTTGCTGAAGCTCACAGGACTGGCATGGTGTAAGTAGAGAATTATTCTACTGATGTGGCAGTCTTTGAGAGATGTGGAGTTGTGTCAGATCGTCTAGGCTTGCGGGACGCTGAGCATCTTTTGCAACAGCGTTGACGTTTCCAAAGCTGAAAAGGTAATATCCTGAAGTATCAGTACCTCTTCCATGCAGCCAGGGGAGTTCTATTTGCTATGGTCCTTCCCTCTTTGTGTTTGTGGATTAAAAATTAACCCTGCATAATCATACTGGAGCTTTGGTTTAACCTTTTAATAATTTAAGCTGTTTCATGAAAAATTAAATTGAGTTTAGCCTAGTTTCTCTAAAAAAAGGGCGTTCTTAAGTAGGGGGGGAAGGAAAAAATTCGGAATATGTGCAGGAAGTAGCAGTATTGTTGGAAGGGAACATACATTCAGGATCTAGAGCTGTTATAGTGCTCTGAGTGAGCCATGATCTATATGTTTTCCTATTTATGGAAAACCGTGTTAATTTTCACTTTTGAAAGTATGTATTTTTTTTCCTAACTTAAGTCCTTTATGTCATTTATATATAATATGTTTCATTAGGAAATTGTATGCTGACATTTTTTCATTTTCAACAATGCTTCTCCATGAAAATGAGCTACCCAATATATTTGGGTTTCACACAAGTTTTTCAAAATGTTATGTATTTAAAACTAACAAATTTTTTTTTTTTTTTTTTTTGTAAATTACTTACTTTAACAGATACTTTACAGGAATAGTCATTTGACAATATATTTTGCTGTGGAAAGTGATTTTCTTTCTTACAACTTCCTGTAAGATCTTTCCTTATCTAAACTCATGATGAAGATGAGCTCGCTGTTCTTGCTAGAAAAGACTGCACTCTCTTCCAAGGACAGTTACAAGAAAACAAATATTTTGAGCTGGACTGATACTTATCCTTTCCATTACTTAGCTCAGCATATGAAAAAGCAGAGATCTGCAAGAAAACATATTAAAATGTATTGCCTGCCCATCAACCTTGAAATTAGAGGAAAAAATAATGCACACTTATTAATTGCTACCTTGTTCTAGGTATGGTAAGGCAGGATTCCTGACACCAAACGTACATATTTGTAAGGAGTACTTGCATATTTAATGCAAGTAAAATTACCAAATACCATACCTGTTATGTATTATATGGTTTCTAAAGTATAGGCCTGCATTTCCTTTGAAAGGAGTAAGACATAGAAAAATTACATTAATGATGTGTCAACCAGGTAATTTTCCCTTAAGATATAAATGATTCAGAGAGGCTGATTCTTGCTCCTGCGTTACTCAACGAACAACAATACATCCTTACATAAAGCAATTTTTTGCTTTACATTGCTCTTGACTGGCTGACACTGCATTGCATCAGGATAAAAAAAAAAAAAGAATCACATCTGTAGTATCTCAAGCATTAGCATAATTAATAAGTGACTTTTGACATCAAAAAGGTCCAGTTCTGACACAGACAAATTTTGAATGAACTGACCTGAATTTATCTCAAGGTTTTCTGAGTGCAAAACTAGTCCAAAAGAGAGAAAATGTAGTTACCAACTCAATGACATATGACCACAACTGAAATATATTTGGTGAAAAAAGGAACTTGAGAAATCCAGGACAATAAGATAAGGCAGTGGTTTATTAAGGTTTGGAAATGTGCAGCCTAAGAGGCCAGTTTGCCCTGTAATTTTGCAACTCTCATTCAGAGCTGGCAATGGACATTTCAAGGAATACCGTTACTTGAAATGAAAAGTTGAAACTGAAGTGAATATTTGCAATTTTTTTATATTTTATGATGTGTAAGCAAAAGCCAAAACTGTATATTTTTAAATTTTAGAGGTTTTTTGTTATTACTTTTTCATCTTTTACCCTCAAATACAGATACTGTCTGCACTAGGGCACTCTTGATTTGTCTTGTCTACTTGTTTTTGGGTAGCAGGTACTGTTGACTGACTGAAAAGCATCATTTAGGAGTAACTGGAGCGTTAGGTCAGCCTTGTTAGCCAGTATGAGACTAGCCTACATATGGTGGCTGGCAACAGGGTGAGGGACTGGCTTACCCACACTTCTGTCACCTGCCTGCCACTTTCTTCCAACTGTAAATTTTTGTCCTCCTCCTTAGCTCCAACCTCCAGTGGAATTGAATATCTGGTTACTCATTAACATTATGCTGTCAAAATGATTTGAGTGAGTTTAAATACTTCATAGTGAGGGATTTAAAAAAAAAAAACCCCAACAAAAAACCCCACTGCATTGATTTTGACAGAACTGGGTTAGAGGAGACTATGCAGGCAGTGACGCCAGCAGATGGGAAGGTGCAACCATCTTGCCCAGGATGGGTGGTGAGGCCCTGAATAAGCAAGTTGGGGAAGTCCACATGGGTAACCACTGACACTGGATCTGCCACAACCAGCCAAGTTTGCCCAACTGTGCTTTCTTTAAATGTAGCCTCACCTGTAGTGCATTTTTCAGTTAAGAAAAAAAAATATTTAAGGTGACAGCAACATTGGTGAAATAGCGACAGCACAACAAGCGATCCCAAGAAAAGGAGGAATTTTTTAGCTGTAGTTTGCAGACTTTGGAGTTGAGCGATGGGTTTGTAACCCCTTGAATATCTGTGATTAATCTGCCTTTGGAAGCTGCAGCTGCTGCTAAAGACTTGATGCCTTTTCCCCTTCACTGAAGGTGTTAGGAACTTGCAGTAGAGCTCTTCACACCTCCCATAGCTGCTCCCTGGCCGCAGGAGGATATTTCTCAGGATGTCAGTCTGTGTTACAAAGATAATGTCAGTTCAAGGAGTCCTGCCTCCTCCCGTGTGTCTCTTCTGCTTGTCTCTCATTTCTATCCCCACACCACAGAACATCAGCCTCTCCAGGGTTACTTGTAACCCAGATCCTTCCAGCTACCCACCTTCCCACAGAGCCCCACCAGCAGCTCCGTGAATATTGCTGGGGAGAAAGCAAACTGGTGTGGCGAAAGAGGAGCTGCTCAGGCTTCTTAAACTGGTTCTGCCACTGAAACCAGTGAGAAGTGAAGCAACCACTGAGACTATTTCTCAATTTATTTTAGGATAAATTTGTTAAAACATTTTATAAATAATGTAGAAGACTGTGCAGATGACTGTGCACAGGTAAGATATGTTGTTCAACATTTTTGGGACAAAAGGTCTGAGAATATGTGCACATTTCATGCTTTACACCATGACAAAGTGATAGCAAGCAAATTTCGTGTTTGGCTTTAAGATTCAGAGTACATTGTAGTGTGTTGTACTAAAATTTGAAAGTTTCTATGTATAAGCATAAACCAGAAAACATTAACTTAACATTTTAGTGTCTAAAAAAATTACTCTTAAAACCCAGCTGTTTTAACCCTAGCTAAGAGTGTGAGAACCATTACAACATCGTTCATTGATAAAAGTCATGTGTCATTTCGGTTAAAGAGTTTTAAAACCTGCATCATCTGGGCAACAGTGAGTTCTTTTGTACTGTTTCTTCCTGTATTGGTGAAACTCCTGTTGCAACAGAATCCCAGCCTTTTGAGAACACCAATAATAGGAGCAACAAACATAGTTCACAATGGGCAAAGAACTGATTTACAGCATTCTTTGTAGGGAGATTACTAACAGGCAGCAGTCCAAAATACTTCAATGACCTCAAAAATGCTTCCAAGAAAAAGTTACCAATTTTAATAATGACTGTGCAATGTGTAGTAAACATAGATGCAAGAGGTTAAAAGGTCAGCAAAGAGTTCTGAGCAGCAAGGGCTTAACACAGGAAGCAATGGGGAAAGTTCGAACTGTTCAGTTAAAGCCAGAACGGAAATTGGGGCAAGAAAAAGAAAACATGGTGTCATAAACAGTATGACATCTTTGTGCTAGGAAGATGACTCACAATACTTAGGTACAAAAAGTTCCTATATATTCTAGAAAGTACGGCAGAATTGGTAATTGTGTCATGTTTTCACCACAGATAAACCTATTTCCCCTTTTGATTAAAAGGTCAGGCAGATGAAATGCAGTCACATAAAGCACGTGGTAAATCACATACTCAAAGTACTCACTTTAATTAATTATGAAATATAATATTGGGTCAACGAGTTCTTTTCAGGTTAGGCACAAGAGGAGTTTTCTTAAAGTATTTGGGCACACAGTGAAAAATGTGGTTTTAAGTGAAAAGGAAAGCACCTTGTTCTAACTAACTTACTTCTAGAATACATCAACCAATTAAAACAGCTGAGGAAAGTGTTGAGACCATCTTTATTGTTTCAAATGAGGATAAATTCAAATGCTGCAAGGAGTTGAGTCCTCTGGCTTTGACTCAGCAAAGCTCTTAAGCATGTTCTAAAGTTTGAGCACAAACATTCCCATGGAGATCATTGGTGGTGATTCAACAACTTGCAAGATCAGGTCCTTAAAAGTGTTTATTTTCTTTCATTATTTTGCATACATGTTGCAGGCTGTTCTGCAGCAAAGCAGCAAGCTGCTACATGTCCCCGTTAGCTGTAAATACAGAAGGATTTACAATGTAAGCATGTTGTAATATGTTTTGAGAAATCTGTGCCATCACCTCAAGTGTCTTATACAGATTCACTGTAGCACAGAAATTCGGCAGAACTAACACATATTCACTCAAGGGGGATGGGAGATAGAGTTTCTTTATCTTTGAGAGTTCATGGAGCAAGAGCAACTCATCAAAAGGTTTATTACTTTGAATAAGAGATTGGGTAACTAGTTAACAAAACCATATTGTTTGCTGAGTGGAGTTGTGGAATTTTGTAAGGGAAAGGAACCTCCTGTGAAGTAATACAGAAATATTCTGGCTGTCATATTTGTAAAGGAAATAATCTGTGTTCATTTCTCAAGAATAAAGTGTTTTGAGATTGTGCAAGTACGCCAATGCAAGATGGTCATTAACTATTTAAGAGACTGAGTTTAATTACTCTATTATTTTTTTTGTTGGTTTTTTTTTTTTAGTTCTTCCTGCTTTGTTCATATTAATTTTACCATTTGTTTGCACTTAACAGCCTTCTCTGCTTCTAGAGAAAAAGAAAGAACCTTTCAGATGTAGGCAGTTTACTGGCTGTGATACACAAAACTGCAGTTTCTGTACATTTCAGTGCAGCCCCTGTCCTTATTCTGTGTTCAGTTAATACTTTGTGAAGTAGAATAACATCCTCTTCTCCTCCATTGTTTCTGTTCATTCTGTGTCTTGGGATTTTTACAGGAAAAGGCACTCCAGTTTAAAGCCAGACAGCGTTAGCAGCTAAGGGTTTCAAGAATGCAGACGAAGCAATTACCACAGAAGAGGCCAGAGCAGCTAGTTTGAATGTGGATTCAAGATTTTCCAGAATTGTCCTTTGAGCGGTGGTTCTGGTTACAGCTAACTCTAATAACCACTGTTAATACTGACCTTCTTCACCAAGTCCTGTCTGCAGCATCTAGACAGCCAGAACCCTGATTTCTGCCAAGGACTTCCAGGCAACACAGGAATAAGCAAATGTTAATGCTAACACTGCTGTCAGTAATAGTGTTTATCACTGTCCTTTAAAAGACTGTAAGCTGAGAATAGATTGATCCGTGTTGTCGGACTTTTCCTTTAAAATGCAACAAAAAGGTAAATTCAGATCCAAAGTCTACTTACTTGGTTTCTGGCAGTGGCTCTGATGCAATAAATGTTTCTAAATGTGTACACGTGTGAAATAAAGTATACCCAAGATCAATGTGCGTCTCCTCTTTTTTTTTTCTTTTTTTTTTCTTTAAGCCAGAGCAGCCAGCACTGCAAACCTTCTGACCTTCTGCTGGTTAGGTAGGCATGAAGCTTTGCACTGGGACACCAGAAAAGGATTTCGTTTTACAATATGGAGAAGCAGTTGCAGTCTTCCAAACTACAGAAATTTGAATCACTGTAGTCTGTGAACTACTCTACATTTTGTGACACAAAAAAGAACCAATAAACTGCATCTTCTTTGCAAACCAGGCTCAGGAACAAAAGCGTTCGGTGGTACCTTCAGAGAATGCACCTTCAGTTTACTCTTTGCATTAAAAAAAGTGACTGGTGAAACTTATGTCTCTCATAGCACATTATTTGCTATTCTTTGGAAGTTGTCTTGCTTTTTAAATGTTCAGGTTTTCTTTCTTTGAACATTTTCCCCTTCAAGAATTAGCTTTTAATTCTTCAAGCTAGACTGTATCTGCAATGATTTTGAGTGACCTGGAGAAGGTCTGATAAAACAAGTAGACTGAGGAGATTGCTTAGTTTATTTTGGGGGCTATCTGATAAACTCTGCTTTATAAAGTAATTCTTCTCTGCAAGAGAGAATATGATTTTATAGATTTGAGACAATAAGCTGACTTCCAGAGTTCTTCCTGGTGCCCGTTTATGGTTGGTGGCCCTGGAGGTTGGGCTATTGCCTTGGAGTGGCCAAACGAACCATAAATTCATCTCTGTCTCTGATAAAGAGTATGCTCAATAATTGCGCTGACTGTTTTACTGCTACTTGCCTGTGTAAACTAGATTTTTTTCTTAAGGAAATCCCCATTGACTGTTAACAGGTACCCCAAATTTATTAAAAAACTTTTCCTGATAATTTCTAATAATTCTTTTTGAGCTCAAGGTCCTTCCCAGCTGTTGAATTCTTTATGTAGTTAGCTCAAATTAACTTCTCACTCTGATCAGTTCTGTCATCATTTCATGTATTGGCATATCCATGACGACTGAATGCAAAAGAATGCATGAAGACACCCAAACAAATTCAAATTTTAATTTGAGTGAATACTTTCTGAAGGTTTGGCTGGTGCTATTCAAAATGCAGTGCTTCTGAATCAGAAGCGATAAACTCACAAGAAAGAGTGCTGGAAATAATCCATGGACATCCTGTTCTTATTAGACATGGGCTAAAATATTCTGACAGATTTCAAACCTGCTGAAATATTACTCATTAAAGATTTTGACGCTGACTCCAGAGTTTCTGGGAGCACATCTTACTTATATCTTTAAGGGTGACTCTGAAAAAGGGAAAAGACACAAGTATATTTGTTGAAAAATGGGGTGAGAAAAGAAGCAGAGATCTGACTGTGTGAGAAAGAAAGAGACACCCTGGGAAAGCAGCAGAGAAAAGGGAAAGAAAAAAAAAAATCCCAATTTTTGTAAGTATGTCTCTTTAGGACTGAGACTGTGCCAAACCTTGGACTTGGAGGCTGCTCTGTCCTTAATACATTGCACATGATTGTCTGTAGCTAGAAAAACATTTTTTGTGGTTTTTAAAAAATTGAATTATCCTTATATGAAATAAAACAAACTATGAGTTTAAATGACAGAGTAAAAAGAGACTAAATTCGTTTTGCAAGCCCTCGGAGAGTTTAAAAATCCCTTAGGTTCACAAAAACTCAAACTCCATAAGGTTCATATATTCCCAGAGTAGGATGCACAATGGAGTTACTTCCATCTACTTTAATTAAGTTTTCATCAGACTATTTCTGTTTAGCTAACTGATTCTCTTCTCAAGATCTGTTTGTATGAACAGCAAGATCCAAAATTTCCCGTTGACACTTCCTGTGCAATCTAGGTAGAAGTTAGGTAAAGGAAGAGGTTATAAAGCCTGTGTAGATTTTAAAGCTACAAGAAGATAGGCAGTTGAGTATGATGATGAATGTTTATTTCAGCACCTATGCCTTGTTCCAGATAGGCTCACTTGCCTTTTAAGAGCTGTGTCTTGATCCATTGGAAGTATTTAGTGTGTCTAAACCCCAGACAGGGTGGCCCTTATTGTGTCCCTGAAAAAAAATGTGTTTCCTATTGGCTACCTCCTGGAAGCTCCCACCCAGCAGGGGTTTTTGGCTTATTCCTCGGGAATGCCTCTATAAGACGTGTAGGATCCTGGCTCAGTGTCTTAACAGAGTAACAGGGCCCATGTTTCAAGCCTTGTACTAAGTAACGTGAAGCTGGCTCTAAGCGTTAGCTCTGATAAGAAGCAAAGGCATGTGACGCTCAAACACGTAATGGCAACATACCTTCCAGGTCTGTAACACCTATCTAGTGGATGGCAAAGCAGGGGTGCACGTGGAGCTGGCTACTGAAACAAGTTGATACTGATATTCAATATCAGTTGACTCTGATAACCAACAGAGATACCACGAGGCTGGGTGAACGTAAGAATGGCTGTTCTGGATCTTAACAAGGATTCACCCAGCCCAGCAGGCTGCCTGCGGTACTTACTGTGACTTTCTGTGGCACTTCAGTTAGACTGACTCCTGCAATTTCCCCAGAGCCAGGGAATTTGTGAGGTGTGAGACTGTTTTTGTTCTATTGCTGAGTTAAAACATATTCCTATGGTTTTCCTCATCTTCTGTAAATGCTAAGCTAATGCGTAACAGGACTTTGTCTCCCTCCTCAAAGTGAGATAGCAGCTGCTGCAATACTTCCTGCAGTGCCTGCTCCTCTTGACGTAGTACGTTCACATGTGCTAGGAAGCTGCATGGCTGATATCACAGGTCGTGGGTCACGGACAAGTTGCCAATGACTTTGGCTCACGTGCAGACAGCAGATCGTGTACTGAAGAACTCTGCTGACAAAGATATAGGTGCACACAGAATTAGGCAGTAGGAAAGACAGTGTTTCAAGACTTGCCGTTTGGGCTTAGGCATTTAATAGCCACTTACATCTTCCTTAAAGACTTAAGATCTCACGAAAAAAACTGTTTCTTAGCTTTCTTATACATCAGTATTTCTTCCTTCCACAACCAGTGCACCCAGGTAGATTAGATATGCTCAGACACTGTTTTATTTGGGACTGAGTTAAGTGCACAAGCTAACTGGATCTGTATTAGGCATTATGATATTACACAGAAAGTTGTTGAGCAGACTTTATATCATCAAGGTTGCCTACATCATACAGGAGTGTCAACCCAGACAAGAGGTCAATAACATCCTTGGTGCCTGACGTGGACTTAAAAAGAGAGCTGCCACTCTAAGGAACTGTGACTACAGGTTCACAAAGATGGTGTTACTGTTATTCCTGCCTAACATATGGATTTAGGCCCCAGAAAGATTTTGAGTCATCCAAGCCAAGGTCATTCAGAAAGTCTTTGACTGAGCCCAGAATTGCCAAATTGCCATCTGCTCTCTAGCATCCCAGTATCACAATTAGTCACNTAATTTGCTTGGTTTTTGTTTTCACTATTCAAGCCTTTTGGAAAAGCTGTGGTCTCTGTTCTTATGCTTTCTATTCTCCTCATGATGAAAAAAACAAATCCCCTGTAGGGAAAACAGCGTAAGGTATTGATGGTTCATGGAGCCGGTGAGAATAATCTCTCTTTCAGTGACTTTTTTTTCCACTTGGGCATCTCCAGATCTTACTGCTTTCCACAGAGCAGTTTTACAAAATAATGGGTGAGTCATGTTATTTCTCTGTGAACAGAAAGGGCTGTCTGGTTTTCATTTAAAGAGGAAGTAAATCAGCTTTCACATCCTTACTTGGGGACAGTTGTTTTAAAATCTAGATGATTAAAACTGGAAATCAACTGGAATAGAGATATTCAGTTTAGAAACATATTAACAGAACTGTAATGTTGGGATATATACTCAGAGCTAAAAGAAGATTTATCTGTGTGTTTGTTGTGAAGTTTCTACTCATTATCTAGTGAGGCAAGAGAAGTCTCTGGACAAGCATCTGTAATGTAACTACCAGCTAATTAGGGTAAAACACTTTACTGAAGTGATACTAATGAAAGGATGTGACAGGTTTTCTTGGTTTAGGGCTTTGCTCACCTGTTGTTGTATGTGAAAACCAGGAAGGAAGGGAGAGAGAAGAATTTACCTTCATCTTTTTCAAAGGAGGAGATGTTATGGTTCAATGTGAGGATCCAGAGCTGTCCCAGCCAGAACAAGTCACTGACTTCTGGCCAGGAGAGTCTTCAGTGGGGTCAAGACAGAGGTTGGAGCTGCATGGATGCTGGTTCCCTTGCCCACTGAGGTCTCACATGGTGGCTGTCAAAGGAAGCTTTTCAATTGGGACCCATCTCTAGATCCGTGCGTTTAAGAGCATTACATTAATGTAATGTTGCTAATTAGTCCAAGGAGGCTCCAGTACATGTGGAAGGACATTGTGTTCCTTCACTGGCTTGTTGCTTCTCTGCCCATTTGGGATCAAGGGTGAGAGAGGCAATATCGATGACAGGGACAGGGACAGTGCTCAGTGCTCCCACATGGGAGTATCCCCTTCTGTGTATGCAAAGGAACAGGGGATAAAATTCATGGCAAGACAGAAGGAGGTAATTTATCACTGGGGTAAAATAGGATGGAAGGAGCATGAGGGATTGTCTCTGAATTTGCCTGTTTCAGTTCGGAAACATAATTAGTTGTAAATAAGAGACTTTGGATGAGATTTTCTTTACAAGGAAGGAAACACTCTTCTGCAACCGTGCACTATTACCTGTACAATAACAACACCCTGTTCTTTGAAATGAGTAGAACTGATCCTGAAAGATAAAATAAAAACATCGCTAAACTAACTGTATTACATCCAGATCAGTATACCTTTCCATGACCTGAATAGTAGGTGCTGCTCTGGTTCATAGCAACCAATTCATTAATTTCTACTGATATGTTGTAGCACCAGAGCTGCAAAAATGCCAAGAAAATATTTTCTTTTTTTTTTTTTTTGATACCTAGCAGTAGCTTTAAACAATGGCCAAAAAATGACAATAATAAAAACTGCATTTCATGTAGGGGAAAATAAGCACGTTTTTTCCAAACATGCATCATTTCCAGTAACATTCATGTCAGGAAAGTAAATTCTGTAGCCACTTCACTGTGTGAAAGTTCTTGTTTATGATGGTTGGTGTGAGCTTCCTTGTGTCCATGCACACAGAAAAAGGAGTTGTGCTCTCAAAGCCTTAAAAGCTCTGGTGTCAGTGAACACATGAGGATAATGCTGCTAACAAAAATCACTTCCTTTTTTTTTTTGACCCATTGCCTCTTTATCCCCTTTTGAGTGACTAGTGTTAACATCATTGTCCGCAGGTATTCATTCACGGGGGCTTTTAATCTCAGCTTTCCTGCCCTGAGCAGCTGTCCGTATGTGAACGCACAGTTGCTGTAATGTTAAAAGATGGTGAAATGACTTCTGCCCCAAGTATTCTCCCGCCAATTACTCTTTTCTGGAGTGTATTCACATAAATGTTCTTTCCAGCTTCCTTTATTTAATGATGTATAAGCAGCTACATCCTGCTATTGAAATTATTTTTTGCTTAATATTGAATGAGTATAATATACATTATGCACATGAATATAATATGCATTATACATAGGTACTAATGCTTCTTGTTAGCTACTGTTTTACAAACAGTAAAAAAATAGTAGGAATTCATCAAGTTATATAATTCTTGATGTCTGCCTCGAGCACTGGAACCTGCTGGTGTCAAAATAGAAACCTGTGTGGTTACTCTTGCAAAATAAGGAGAAAGGAGCAGAAGTACAAAAATATACCAGAACACGAGGAAAGGTATATAATCAAAATATATTCTTAGCTATATTAAACATTTTTTAAACCGATTGAACTTAGTGGTGTGTTCATATATGAAGTGAGAAATACATTAGTCCTGAAGAAATTTAGCAAATTCTATTTTATAGAATAGAGTTTTCAGAACATAAATGGTAGGTACATTTCATTGGTTGGATTGATTTCTTTGCATTATGGTCAAAACTGTCTTTTGGATGGTTTGTGAATAACATCCTACTGAATACATTTTTCCATTCTTATGTCTGCAAAATAAAAATTGTTTCTTATTTATGCAAGAAGCCTAATCAAAATAGTGTATAATGCAGCCCTGAACCAGATATGGATGTAATATTTTTGGAAGCAATTGAATGTTTGTTAAACAATGATTTGCCTTTAGTTTTGCATCTAAGCTTTTATTATTTTCATCTTGTTTTCCAGAGACCCTTCATTACAATGCTGTTTATTTTATTGCCACTGGAGCATTAGCCGCCCCCCCCCACCGCCCCGAAACTTATAAATAGAAACTTAATATGGGTTATAGTTCTTATCAAAATTGAAAATAAACTCTCATTATATTATGGCATTTCATAGAAGAAATGAACTTATGAATGAACTACCTTTTCATCTGAGAGCACTGAGAAAGGGCAAAGGCAACACAGCTTGTTTTTCTACTGCACCCCTTTTGCAGGCAACAGTGCTGCAGACGAATATGCAGTAAAAAGAAACAAAGTCTGAAAGTTAATACCCCAGGCGCCAAACACATGTCTGTGAAAGAGGAATGCAAGCAGACATTTCTATGTGCAGCACGTTAATTCCTAATGGGATCTTTCTCTTATACAAAGGTCAGGTTATTGGACAGAGCAGAATCCAGTCTTGTGCAATGCATTACCTGCCTTGGTGCGCGTAGAGTAATAGGTCTGCAGAGTAGTGGCTTAACACCCCCTAGTAAGTAATTAATACTTCCGCTGATAAGACATGGGCAACTCAACAGGTCAATCCTATCACCTTGGGCTGTGTGCAAATCTGGCCCTTAATACTGCCAAAATATTCTCAGCTGCAAAGTGTCGGGTGTCCCCGTAACAGCAGAGGGATGGGATGCTGAGAAGAGTGCATGCACAGAGGACCATAGCCTGGCCTGGAGTTTTGTTTTGTTCCATACAGCACTTTGTTTTTCAGTCTCCTGCTTCCCTTTTTAATTGCTGATGATGTGATGGAAAACATCAGGTTGACAAATCTAGTGTCTGAAGCCAGGGTGTGACACAGCCCATAGGGCATGGAATCAGTGCAAGCCTTGCCATAACCTCCCGGGGATTCAGGTCCACACCCTTGAGTTTTCACTGTGGGAGAAGCTGGGCATGGGCAGAGGCAGTGGGAGGATCCCTAACATGTGCCCAGGCCCTGGTGTAGACCAGGGTTGCTTTGTAAATGACTTCCCCCCTCCTGAACAAGTTCACTAACCTCTGCCAGCTGCAGGGGCAGTTTCTGGTTGTGGCCAGCTCTTTGACAGTGATCACCAACCTACATCAGAGCCACAAAAGGACTGAGAAAACGCGGCAGGTTCTCTGTGTTGTCACCCACAGCTGAACTTACAGAAGAACCTGAGAGGTTAAAAACAATAAGCAAGCTCTTGAGTCTGACTTTTTTTGGGGCACATTTTCTTTCTAAATCAGTGCTCTTAATTTAGATTTTGGACTAACTTATACTGCTCTTTCCATATATAAACAAACAACAGCACAGCTTATAACTGTGCAGAACTGCAGTTTACAGTCCTGATTTGTCAACATTCCTCTTGGTTTCAGGGGTATTTTTTCTCAACTAGGAACTAGGAATATCATGAAGCCAATCTTATGCAGGATTTAAACTATAATTAACGGTTAGTGACCAGTATTGGATTAGCTT
Source organism: Thinocorus orbignyianus (assembly GCA_013400375.1). Taxonomy (NCBI): domain Eukaryota; kingdom Metazoa; phylum Chordata; class Aves; order Ciconiiformes; family Thinocoridae; genus Thinocorus; species Thinocorus orbignyianus. The sequence goes on along the minus strand of VXBW01000036.1, from coordinate 628,255 downwards.
TTGTCAAGGGAAGCTGTATGGAAGAAGAATTATTGATCCTGGAATTTCTCACTGTCTTTGTTATCCAGATACTTGACGAAAACCAAAATCAGTCTTTAGAGAAGTAATTTTTTTTTTTTTTCAAGAAGGAAATTGGTAGCATACAGCGTGAATTTGTAATTCAATGATCCTTTATGACTGGATTTCTATACAAATATGTAATCAACCTACAGAGCTTGTGATTAGCATGGTTTGAATATTATAGATTTTAAATAACTGTGATTATTATTTTTCTTCAAATTTTCTGTTTAACCTTTGTAGAACTAGCTGAGAATCCTAGAAAATAAATACAGGATTTTATGCAGGTGACTCTTGAAAATGCAGTAAGTGGTTTGTACCGTGTAGTGAGAATACAAGTTGTGAAGTATCTGATAAAAATATGATGAGACTAGAGAGTTTGAGTCATCTGAGCCTTATTGACTCAGGCCGTGCCATCAACTGTAAAAAGTTTAGAGGAGAAGGAGAAAAGCAGGTTCTGGAATTTATACCTGATACCACTTTCTTACCCACTGTCCCTTTGGGAGAGAGTGAAGTTTGGACTTCACTCTCTCATAAAAGTCACAGGATATGAAACCTCCAGATGCTCAGAAAGATGTATTTTATTGTTGCATAATGAAATCCGATGTGTGGAAATGCCCTTCAAAGGCTATTTCCTTCCCTTGAACAACAAATGCTGTCATCAGCTATTTTTGATTAGCCTTTGAATTATGATTCTGTCAAGGCATTGGGGCTCTAGTTACAAATGTACCTTCATACATAGCAACAGACATGGAATCACGAGCAAAACTTGGCCACCTGCAATGTCAAAGGATTGTTCGCATCGTCCACAATGAAATGCTGGGTCAAGACTCTGTGGGACATGCCTGAGTCTTAAGCACCCATGACATTGGCTGTAGTTGCAATGCTGTTGTTGCTGAGAGGAAACCTAGTAACTCCTAGAACACAGAGTTTGGAAATGTGGAAAAAGTGGAAATGACAGATGGTCAATCAGCAGTAACAAAATTCCACTCTACCATATATGCATATTTAGAGAGAGAGCAAAATCTTTTGGGTAAGCAATTCATACTGTGGTGACGTTACTCAAGAGAAAAAAAAATATTACACCAGTGTGCAAACAAACAGAAACAAATCCAGTTCCTAATTTTGAGATGAGACTACTCACTACCGTGTTTATATTTCTTTAGTAGTACAAAAGGTAGGATGGGTCACTATTCTTAGTGTAGCAATCCAACCAGTTCAATTCCTTACTGTTCACGCTTTGCAAATATTTTGTAAGAGTTACCATTTTTTTCTTTTACCTTCAGGCTATGTGTTAACCTCTTCACTCTCTTAACATACGTTAGTCTCTGTAGCTCTTTTATCTCCTTTGTTGCTCTTTGCTGAATTCCTTCCAGTTTATGGCTGTCATTCCAGTATTGAGGTATCCAGATCCTCATATAGAGTCATACAAGAAAGGTGAGCACATCCTACTTCTGTACCAAGAGTAACAAATTATAAATTTCTAGGCTTATAAACATTTTGACATTCAGTAACAACTCAGTCCTTTCTAGTAGGGCTGCTCATTCTTAAAAGGTTTAGGGCTGCTATTTCCTACATGTAATTTTTTTTTTCTAAACCAAATCTCACTTGCTTGTTTTTCACCAGAAGTTTTAATCCTGTGATTTTATTTGTGAACTTTGATCCAGTTTTGATCTTTATCCTGTGTCTCACTCATCACCTGAACAGCAGTCTCCTTTGATGAGCACAATTGCAAGATCTAGACTTTGCACTGTTTCCAAAGAGAAATCCTGTGCTGCCTGCTCCTTTCTTCCATGTTTTGAATTAGGAAACCAGATACAAACAAGCTTTCCACTGCTCCGTGGGACATTCACAAACCACCTCCAAATTCATTATATAACTTTGTAGTGCTTCCTGGCCTTTCAGGAGGTTTGCTGTCTGTAGTCAAACCAAAGCAAAGACCAGGACACAAATTAGAAAGGAAAGAAAAAGGACAACTACTCTGAGCTCTGCATGGGCTCCTCTTCAAGGAGCCGGAGGTAACAGACCCTGATAGGAAGCAGCCACCACCTGCAGACTGACCCTGCCCTTCCAAGCTGATGGAAAGCAATCCAAAAATCCCACCTGGGATACCTGCTAGCAGTTGTGCCAGCGTCACCTTTGATGAAGCACGCCTCTGCTCTTGGTCCCCTCACAATAATAAAGCTGTTAGCCGAGACATGGAAGCCATGAACACAGGAGAGAGCTTTCCCCGGAGTTACAGCTGCAACACAGGAGAGAGCTTTCCCTGGAGTTACAGCTGCATGGTGAAATGTGCTCCCACAAGATGTACAGATGGCCATGAACCTCCTTGCTCCCAGGGCTAAATGCAAAACTCCTTCCTTTGATTTAATATTTGCCTAAGCCTCTCTTATATGCAACAAACAAGTTAGTTATTCTAGTAGCTAGAAGGGGAGAAAGAGGATTTGTGTTTGTTGAAGTATTTTGGTTCTACTTTATTATTATGGTTGTGTGGGTTTTATGCTTACCTAAACAGCCAGAAATATTCTGAAATACCCTGGTTAACCAAGTAATTTAGTTAACACTTCAAGGAAGGTTTAATATAACTCCCCCTTTTTGAGCAAACATCTTTTTCTACAAATTAAATGACCCAGTTCAGTTCTTCAACTGATATGAAAGAGGGCCTAAATCTCAGGATTGCCTGAATCATGTCATCCATGAGGAAGTGTGGAGCCTGAGGCTGCTGGGTTAATTACCTCTCTCTCTGCTAGCAGTGCCCACTGGAGACTTCACCATGGGTGTGGGTTAGGGCACCTAAGAGTATCCACCTACCCTGGGAGCTCTGAGCATGGAGGGCTCCAACTTAGGCAGGGAGAGGGGAGAGGAAACCTTCCTTTCACCTGGGAGAGCAGATGGAAGGGCAGAGCTGCCACTCATCTGTAGGGGGTTGTTTTCTAACATGCTGATTTCGACTTTGTTGTCAGGAGTAAGAATGATGCAACTGCTTAGAAATGTTGAAGAAAAAAACCCCCCTGTCTTTAAAAGTAATTGCTTCCTCCCTTTGTAAACTGCCTACTCTTTAAGCAGTGCTCTTTAAGTATTGTAATTAATCCTTAATTCAAGTTGTTGTAGCTGTGTTACATTGTTGTGTTTACTTACTTAGATGCAAAATGCATTATTCTTCACAAGGTAATGGCATCGGTCCACAGAGTCTCTGTGACAGGCACAGACAGCTCTAAACCAAAACATTAGGCAGAGTGTTAAAAAGCTAGTTAGGTGCCAATATGTTAATTAATTAATCACAGGCATGTTTCAAAGCATTCTTCATACCTCAGGTGGGGCTTCTGGGCTATTATGAAATGCCAGACTTCCCTTGGGGCTTTGAGGATTGCACTTCTAAATTCTTCAGAAGTTCAGGGAAGTAAAAGGGTATGTTTTTGGTGTGAGTCACCGAAGTGAGGCTGGAGATAAAGATTTCTTATTTTGTTTTATATTGGAGGAGGGCAATCATCAACCAGCAAGAATTTCAGAAAGGAACTAGGTGGAGGACAAAGATGTATTTTTCTAACCCTCTGAGCCTATTTTTTCTGAGCTTATTTAGTTTTTAATTAGGATTTTTTTTTAAAAAAAATTTATTTAGATTTTATGAACTTGCTTGATTTTAAGTTCAAGTTTCTGGTATGTATCAGCCAGCTTTCTCTCAAGTCCTGGGGAGAAGCCCATGACTACCTTTTGTGCCAGTTCCTTGTACAGTAAAAGATAAGTGAATACAAGCAACTTTTACTGTTCAGATCCAAGAACTTGAAAACAATGTGCTTTCCGCCCTGTTTTTGCAAACAAAACCTTCTTGTTTTCTCTCACCTTCTTGTGTGTGAGGTATCTGCAAGGCTGTATCTGCAGATTCCCCCACAGTTTGCTTTTTTGCAGTGAAAGAGGAGATGCCTACCAGATAACGTCATTCTATTTCAGTGGAGCTCTGGAGTGGGCAGAAAATATCATGAGACTTAGCAGGGGGAAAAGAAAAAAAGAAGGAAGAAAGTATACTTGATATTTATAGGGAATTCCTCTAGTATGAACATGTGTTGCAGAAGTGTAATTCACCAAGGGAAGTTCCTGAGTTTGGTAGCTGTCTGGTCAGCCTTGTGCCATGAGTGCAAGGCAGAAGATGACATCTGAAAGGCATCCTTGGTGAGGTTCAGTAAGACTGGGTCATGAAGAGGACTGTGCTGACCAGAGACAAGAGTGTGTTAAAGGCCTGAAAGCAGCTTTCAGTAGGACTGAGCCGAGAGAAGGTAGTTGGTGCTGTCTGTGTGCAGGTAGTGATGTGCACTGTGACCCACTGTCTCATCCCAGCCCCCCACCCAGAGGAGAAAAGCTAGTGAGTTGTGGGCCACCTGCTCTGCCTAAAACTTTCACTTCAATTGGCAGGAAGAGTAAGTGTAATGGAATTTTTTAAAGGGTTGGGCAACTCTGTTTATATCTGACTCACGTTGCATGTAGATTCATGAAATGTAAAGCGATTCCTGGATTAGATACAGAAGAGAAGTGCCTCACATGTCAGGACAAAGCCAGCACGATGTGGCGTGTTAGCACTGAGGGAAGGTCACTCAGTTTCGCATTTTTTCTAATTACCATTCCCACTCTCTATCTCATGCTTTACCTGCGGCGAAATTGTGTAACGCCCTGGGAACGGTGTTCTGCTTTCCCAGCGAAGGAGCAGAGGAGAGACAGTGTTCAGAGAACCCCTCCTAAGCCCTGCAGAACTCATCCTGGAATATGTTCAGGCAGGACTTTGGGAGTGCATCCAGTACTGCACAGATAACACAGATGAAGCGAAAAGATATCCAAATACTTGGTCTCTTTACTCCAATTCAAGGAGTTCTCAGTCCACTGGAGAAGTGAGAAAAGCAGAAGTAGTTTTTCCTCTTTTGGAAACTTCACAAAAGCTCCTCAGAATGAGGTCTTTGAGACCCACTGTGCAGTGAAAGCACTTTGTGAAAGGTGCCTTGTTTCTGAAGAAAACAAAACTTAAATGGAACTTCAAATATTTTGGTTGAGTTCTTCTAAGATTTCAGTTAATGGTTGAAAAATGTATCATTGGGAAAGGAGAAAAATCCAGATAAATGTTGCTGTGAAACAAGAACAACCTTTCACCTGGATTTGTTCTGCAATAGTCATGGGAATATGGGCATAAACTCAAACAAATATGGAAAGGGAGTGGCTTACTCAAAGCCTTATAAATAAAGTACAAAGGTATTGCGATGGGATCTTTAAACTTGGTAACCAGGAAAGATTTGGCAAGGATCTTTTATTTACATTCTACTGGATTCAGCTGTTTTTAGCTATTTGTTTGTTGCTTTCAGCTGAAATGGCTAAATGCAAGCCCATAAGAGAACACCTCTTTTATCGATTTAAAAATTGATAGCTATTACAGTGTATTCTTCTTGAGTGTGATAGGATAATACCTTGGATTAAAATGTTAAAGAAATATTCTAAGAAAGAAAGAAATTGACTCTTCTCTCTCTTTCTACACACCCCTCCCACCCCCTGGCTCTTTCCTGGTTATGGTAGTTGCAAAAGAAGTGTACAACAAATACAGATCTGTCAAAAACTCAGATGTTAAATAATGTAGAAGGAAGGGATAAAAAAAGAAAAGCTGCTTTCATGTAGGCAAGTTTTGACTTTTAATAATGTATTTTATTTAACTTTTCTAGAACCGTGCTGCCAAGTGGCCCTTAATTTATAGAGCTGTCGTGCACTTGAATGCAGTGCAACAGCTTGTTTTGAAAGAAACTACAGAACAAAACTTGGTTTTATGTTACTGAGAAGATGTGTGCTTTCTTTCAGTGTCAGCAGGCAATCAGATTTTCTATGGACCTGGTGTTAACAGAGTTATAACGGCATGAAACTTGAATGATATGGTGATGAATGAGCCTGCAGGTTCTGGGAGGGGGTTGGAAAAATCATGTGTTTTGAAATAGAAGAGTGTTTGGTAGCCAAGCAGGATCCTGCCACTATATATGGTCACTACTTCATTCGTGTTCATTCAGGAAGAGCCACACCTTAGATGCTTCATGGCTTGACACTGCAGGGTGATAACTGACTGTCACTTTGCCGTGGTTGTGGGAAGAGCACTCTAACATAACACTCCGATTTGGGCATGCCTGTTTGCGTGTTGCAGCTTGCATTATTTTCGTTTCAAGCTCTTGATCACAAATATGAACTGAATTTCTGCATCTCTGCCCATTGGCATTGATGGAGTGAGTTTTCTCACAAACTATCTTGGAATGATTCTAAAAGGATTCGTATCTGCAGCACAACTGATTTACATTAGTAAATAGTCTGCCTTTATGACTAATTCATATCTTTACCTGTTACTTAAATCTTTATGCTTTCTTTCCATTGACAAAGGCAGGAAGATCACAAGTTGCCTGAAAGCCAATGGGAAATACCACTCAATGATACAGTGGAGTCGAGGATTAACCTATTGCTGCTAAGCACAGGAGGAAAAGCAGACAAATGAATTAGATGGGAAAGAGGAACAGAGGCTACATCAGGAAATGAATTATTATGGAGTAATTTACTCTTAAAGCTTAATTATATTAATTAGATATTACATAGATATCCACATTGCTTTTCAAAAGTGGTCTTGAAGACCAGAGTTGCTGCCATTTTGGTCTTGCTCATGTAGTTGCCTGTACTTGACTCATTGAGCCTGGCAGAACACGCAGGGTCCTGCAAGCCCCAGCAGGCACTCTATGGCTGCTCCTGGGCTGGGGCTTTGCTCTTCACCGGGGCCATGAGTGTGGTCTCCAAAGACAGCCTATATTCACAGAATCATAGAATGGTTAGAGTTAGAAGGGACCTTAAAGATCATCGTGTTCCAAACCCCCTGCCATGGGCAGGGACACCTCCCACTAGAGCAGATTACTCAAAGCCCCATCCAGCCTGGCCTTGAACACTTCCAGGGATGGGGCAGCTTCAACTTCTCTGGGCAACCTGTTCCAGAGTCTCACCATTCTCAGAGTGAAAAATTTCTTCCTGACATCCAATCAAAATCTACCCTCTTCCAGTTTGAAGCCATTCCCCTTGTCCTATCACTATGTGCCCTTGTCATTCATTTGTCATACTTGCCACACTGATTATTACATGATGAATGCAGGGAGGAAGCAGAAGTCTTATCTTCAGTTTTGCAGCTCCCTCATACTGTCTGATATTCCCAGTTTCCCTTGGTCTTATAGAAATTCAGCAGTGGTGCTCTGTCTCTGAGATGGACCCTGGTTCCATCTCCCCAGAATGCAACGAAGGGTCACAGTAGAGCAACACTTGCCAGTAGCAGGCTTCTGTCTCCGGGGGTTCAGGGTCAGAAAATCTATGTTTAAATAAATGGATGAAACATCCCAGCAAAACTTGATTTTACTGCAGTGCCAGCTCTTCAGAGAGCATCATAAGAAGATGGACTACTTCTCTGGGTAATATTTCAAGTGACTTCTTGCATTAGTTTAACTGACAAGATACAGGATCAGCTCACTGATTTTTCTCCTGCCTGGATGAGTGTTTCTGGGTAGATGTGACAAGTATGTCTCCCAATTTGGATCACAGCCTGTATCCAATGCAAGCACACAGAAAAGCTGTTTAGTGCTAAGACTCAGTCCAATAGGTTTATGTAGTCCCTGCACTGAAGACTTGCACCTTTATTTGGGTTATATTTGCATTGTTATAAGATCTGTGAGACCAAAGCAAAAAACTTACGTTTGTAACCATGATAACCTTCAGAGGTTCCCTCACATCAAGAGAGTATGGGAGTACAGGAGCAGCAAGAGGATGGGCTGCATACCTAATGGTCGGACATGGCCTGGGTCTATTCTTTTGCTCCTGGTTGCTAGGAGAGTATGGAAACCTGCCTTTCCCCTGGTCTCAGTTGTGTAGTATGGCTGATTAGAATGAGCCACTATTTTTTCTGAATTGATTGTGGTCTATGTGAGTTCCTCATTTATATCTATGGAGTTCAAGGCTTCTTCTCTGTTGAAATTTCCAGCAGAACTCTTTGCCCGTTTACCCTGCCTTGGCAATTTCATGTCTCCCAGGGTGTGTCCACCCAGAATTTTAGTTTGGATCATGAAAACTTTTTGAAGCAAACCCTCCTATCATCACCACTTGCTGTGCTTTGAATAGAGCTGAAAGTCTTGGAGGACATGACTGAATTCCTTTTGCATGAAGCTAATCCTGTTGGTGCTCTCCAGGAGCACACCTAGTGGGCCACAGGGTCAGGCTATAGCTCATCCAAAATAAATCAGGTGTTGTGGTTACAGAGTCCTCTCTTGCTCTACAAATCTGCCTCTGCTGGGGCACAGGGCTTGGAGGCAGACATCTTCCCACTGTTGTGCCTTATTCCACTTTTGGCAGCTTCCTTCCAGTCATTCCAGGTTGCTCCTTGAATTCTTCAAATCCTTCCTCAAACTCTAACTTCTTTACAGTTTTCTTCCGCTATTGCTCTTCGGTCATGAGAAAGCTAGTTCTGAACATAGGATAAATATGAAGCAGACCACAGGGTGGCCAAAAAGCCACAGTCCTGGTGTTGGTGTTGTCTGGGAGGAATTAACAAGCAAGGCAAAGGTGAGGGCTGGGCTCTCAAGAATTTTTCTGTCTCCCATTTCCAGTCCTTGCCAGCCACGACATCTGCTCTCTCAGCTGGATGGATGTTTTTATATTTTTTTCCAAATATCTGCATTTTGTTAAATTTAAAAGGAGCTAATTTTAAAGTAGGATACAGCACTTTGGGCTGAGGTCTCTGCTAGCCAGTATACACACAGAAGGGTGTAAATGTAATTCCCACCGTCCTGCATTATCAAAGTGTACATATTTTTACTGATAGTAAAGCAGCCAATCCAGTGATGTTGAAGGTGGCTGGGACTCAGGTTTCTGCTCCTGAGAACACTTGGGTCTATTTAACCTTGTGTATGGGAGTGGTTTGGGTATATGTTGCTTTTGTATTTGGCTTGGGACTTTCACAGGAGCAAGGTGCTTAACTAGTTAAAGACAAGCATGTGCACATAGAGCAAGAATGATTAAACTTGGCTGTGCAAAGGACTCCTCCCTCCCCTGGTCCTTCTCCCCCACCCATCTTCTCTCCAAAAGTGCATTAAACAACTTCCAAACAGACTAACGTGCTCTGGGGATTGTGATTATTTGAGAGCTCTATACTTCCCAAGTTCTGGAGGCAATTATCATTTGGCCTTATCCTTCAAAGTGTGCTTGCTGAGTGTGGAGCTCTTGTAACTGTGTGCCTCTGAGATATTCCTTACATAACTCCCAAGTTATGAAAATGCAGTGTTTAATTTTTGCAGGCAATGAGATTGTTTGGTCTATTGTTTCCTGTTAAATTCACCGTATCAAATTCCATCCTGTGCTAACTGGAGCCAGTCAATAACTGAGATGGGGATTTAGCCCATTCTTTTCTGACAAAATTGGGATATTTCACATATTTGATAGCGCATCTGTTAAAGGGATAAATTCCTGTGCAGTGTGTTGGCTACTCCTTCTGTATTCAAATCTTAGTTTGGATCTATTAGGGTTCTCATTCAAACTTGTCAAGTGATTTAACTTATTAAAAAAAAATAAAAATATATATATATTTCTGTACTCATTGATCTTACCTTTTGATGATATGCCCATTGTGCTACAATGCATCTGGAAAACAGCCCGTGATTTTTCTTAAGACAGGAAATAGTATTTATGGCTGTACAATAATGTTTTACAATGTATATGATTAAAAGATTACTGACTTCATTTTTTCAAATCAAGTCCAAAGAATAACAGAAGCTATCAAGGTACTGCTTTGTTTCACAGTTTCTCAGAAATATGCCTGAAACTCTGCCTTTGTCAGGTATACTTTCCGCACCGCATGTTTCAGGATCTGAACATGTGCGCTACAGCCTGAGAAAGAAGAAAACACAGTGTAAAATGAAACAGATACAGTAGTGAAATATATCAGTAATGAAAGGCTTTAACTGATGGAACTCTGCCTGTATACTGCCCCAAAAAAGGCAATATGTTGAGCAACGGTGAACAGGAATAATTGTAGATCCTTTAATCAGAACTTATATAGTTTCCAGGTTACAATCAAGCAGCAACTCTTTCTTGCAACATGTGATTAGAGGGTGGGACTCATTGCCACTATAAGTTTTAGAAAAGAATGGATAGCAAGATTCAACAATTTGTGTGAAAGTTCAGGTAGGCGACTGCCATGTAGCAGTATCTTGAGAGATGGTAGCAATGAGTGCTGAAAAAGCCTCTGGCTGTGAAGTAATCAATGGTTCTCCATGGTTAAGATCACTTCAGTGGGAAGGAGAATCTTTACATCAGGCTTGTGTATCTTTTTTCCTTAACCTATTAAGTGGTGGTACTGCCTGGGGATGATGAACTAGCTGGAGAAGAGATCTGTCTGTGGATTGAGAAGTCCAGTGTTTTCCTTTCATTTTCATTTCTCTTCCATCTACAAAAATGTGTCATTTTCATTCTGCTGAGAGGAGGGTTTTGTGCAGGCTTCATAAGAAGGATGATTTGTTGGTGTAACTTCTGAGGGGTGAACTTGAATGAAGCCCTCTCTTCAGGATGCAAGTAAACCAGCATTAACTCTCACCTCTCAGGCTTTCTTACTGGCAGTAAAGACCTACAACTAAACTGTATGCCATATGGGTTTGATTAAAGCCCCTTGAAATGTAGTCTAGCTGTTCTGAAAGGAATTTGGTTTCTTATTCCTTAGTTTCTTGATAATATAATATTTACAGTCTTGAAGCAGTTTTAAAGTAAGAAATCAATATCTTATATCAGTAGCTGACTGATGATGCCATGGTGAGACCATTCCGGTTATGAGGTCCTCGGGAAGCCAAGGGACCGAAGCACTCAAGAGTCCCCTTCCTCCATGGTGTTGCAGTGGCAGGAACATGATCTGCAAGTGCTGTGGTTTCTCTTTCTCCCTTGTAGAAGGAAGGATGGTGAAAAGGTGCGCAGAAACTAGGAGTCATACTGTCTGTCTTTGGCTTCAGCTGGCCAAAGCCACCGCCTGTACTGTGTGACTGTCATGCAGATGTGCAGGCACAGGCAGGAACTTGTCACTGTGATGAGATACATGGCAGAAGGAAATAGGCAACCACACAGCTTTTTCCTGTGCTCCTTCTGTGTCTTATTTACCTCTGGGAATTGGACTTCAGAGTGAAAATGGTGGAAACATTTGCTCTTTATGTGGGACTATGGGGCTCACCAGTTGCAGTGTGTGTGGATACTCAGTCTGATTGTTGCAGTGACCTGGGGTGTCTCCAGAGTCCTTGCAGAAATGAGTGTATCATTGGAGTGGAAGCTGTCTGAAGTCTCCTGTTTTGTAAAAAAACACCTTTTCCTTAGAACAAATACAAAAATCCTGAAATGGCAATGACAAAATGCATTGAAGGTCATCTGGGACATGAGCTATATAACTGCAAGGGTTTCAGAAGGGGCTAGAAGTGAGGAATTGGGTAAGTCTGGGTGTGGGCTGGATAAAACTGTATGTAGGCAGTGCAGTTGGGTTACCACAAAAGCAGGCAGAGACCACTGGAGAAAGCCAAGAATGGTCAAATGAGCTTCAGTAATGGGGCCCTGAGAGGAGAAAAAAAAAATAAAAAGAAAAAAGGTCATGCTTTTTGGGTGAAGTGCTGGCTGGTGAATAAAAGGCTTGGAATAAAGAGCAAAGAAATTCCTCCTTAGTGTTTGATGATTGTATTAAGAGAAATACAATTTAATGCCCATTTTCAGTAAATAAACAGGGTTGCTGCCCTGTTTATACACAATTCAATCTTCGGTTTCCTCAACAAAAACAATCTAAAAGGCAGCTGAAGACTCTGGCCCAAAGGGCCAACAGTAGTCTCTAAGGGGAATAAATAGAGGGTAGGCAGTGCTCTTTCAACCCACTCTTTGAAGAACAAGCTGGATACAGTGTTTAAGAAAGGTACAGGTACACAAATATTTACCTGTTAGTTCTTTATTCATGATGGGTTCAACCCTATTGTACTCAGTTGTTGCTTTTGCTCCTCCAAAAATCTGTGTCCTGACATGTGACCTGCATTCACAAGGAGTAATTAGTGAACTGGGTGGCCACACACCTGACCGGGCATTTTAAATGAGTGGCAAGGGCAAGTTGTGTGTGCCGCGCTGGCAAAACCCCGTGCATTGTCTCCAGCTCCAAGGGCAGCTCAGAACTCAGCCCTGGATCAACCCAGGGCTCCCATTATTGATTCATCAGTCCATGGTAATGCTAACGGAGGATTAGGGCCTCGTTACAGTAATTGCTGGATAGAAAGTGTCATCTTCTGGAAATGCCTGTTGGCAGAGCTGCCTTTCTCATTTACCTGCCCTGTAATTAAGATACAACTGGGAAAGGTCTTAAGAAATAGCTGTCACTTTCACATTCTGCCTGTCTTGTAGTTTGATTGCGTTAAATAACTTTATGGTATTAATTAAGTGTAAACTTGAATTTGCAGTTTTGTCACATTAACCAAAATGGTAATTTTTTTCATAGAAGTGGGCAGATGGGCTAGGATTAAAGTGAAGAACAAGAATTCTGCTCCAGCCAGACTGGCCTTGAGGAATGAGCGATGTTGTTCTGGAGGATTAATTTCCTCCTGGGAATGTGCAAGACTACAGTGAAAACACACCATAGGTGAAGAAAGAATTTGAGGCTTTGCTTTGCTGGCCTTGTGTGATGCTTCACGTTTTGTTTTTCCTATGGCCAAGGGCCCTGTGTGGAGCAGATCAGGGCCAGTGGCTCTTGGAGGAGGGCCCAAGGGAGGCTGGCAGCAGGTCCACAGGCAGGAGCTGCTTCCAGGTGCCACCACTAACCCCCATGTGGCAGCCGACAGAAGCCCTGTTGAGAGGGGACAAGGAGGCAGGGCTGTGGCTGGGGAGGAGGAACATGATAGCAGCCTCTCAAGGCCAGGGAATCTGTAAAATAAGCTGCCAGGCAGCGCGAAAGTGGAGGTGAGGAATGTGAAACCGGAGTCGAGTTATTTGGGAGCAGTGCTTGTCCAGCACCGCGTGAGACATTACTGCCGAACAGGAGCAGCATGGCTGGTTATAAAATATAGCGTTGATGAGACAAACTCTTGTTCGTATAAATAACAAAATCCAGTCAGATCAGCTACCTGCTTACACCGGGCAACAGAAGCAGCATCTGTGGCTTACTGGCTGTTGCCCAGTCACCTTCCCCACCCTGGGTCCAGCTGGGCCGATGGAGTCTGGCAGCTGGAGCCGGCGCAGTCTCTGCAACCCACTTATGGAGGCATGTGGCAAAATGACTGCTGCATCCTGGCCAAGGCTGTGCTCTCTCCTCCTTGTGGTTATGTCCCAGACACATTCTTGGGCTATTCCACCCGAGGATGAGGTTTAAGACAGAATCAAGGCTGCTCTTGCCAAGAGCCATGGTCCTGCATTCCCCCCGCTCAAGCTTTGTTTTGGCTCTTGTTTTCAGCCTTCCTGTACTGATTGCTGAGTTACATCTCTTGGGTTTTCTTTCTGCCAGGTCAGGCCTGGCCCATAACAAGTACTGGTGCTGGTGTAGAGGGAGTTTATGCATCCACACAAGCAGAGGAGAGAGGGGCAGGAGAAGGGCCCAGCTCCTTTCTGGGGAAACATGTTCCCAAAGCCACCCTGGCTGCTCCCCAAACTGCTCCTTCAGGAGCGGCGGCATCTCGACCTCTCTAATCTGGTTTGTGGCTGCACTTTGCAAATGTCTTCAAGAAAGAGGACGTACCTCTAGTCTGTGCAGAATAAAAACCCGCTGATCAGAAGGCAGGAAAAAGGTTAAAATCCAGAAATGGCTTTGCAAGTTCTTACCTGTGGAGCAGGGAGTGGGTCTGGTCTTCTCACACTCCTCAATTCTGCTCCTTCTCTACTAGATCAGATGCTGACAGAACTGCCCAAACCAGCTGAAAATAGTGCCATTTCAGCTGGGGATAATTAGAGAAAGAAATAAAAATTAAACTTGAATCAGGCAGTCAGTCTTCTCATCAATTCCCATGTTGTGCTATTTCACCCTTAAAAATCTTGCAATGCTAAGTGCTAAGGAATGTTGCAGTTTAGCAAAATGGAAATAAGGACCAAAAAGAGCCGATCCCTTTTGATGCAAGCAAGGAAAGCATATGGTAGGCAAAGCCTGTTGTAACAACCAAGTCATCCTATCTGACAAATTTTGTATAACATTGACTTTGTTTATAGTTCATAACGTTACTGAGAGGAGTGCTCAAGTGTTTACTATTGTAGCAAAAGAACAAACAAACAGAAAATGGAATAAGATCTGTTTTAAAAGGGAAAAAGCCTGATTAATACTAAGACAACTGAGCTATTGTCTAAACAGTGGTTTTAAACTTGATTTAGCTTGTAACAAAATGTAACAGGACCCACCACAACATGTATTATGTCTAATGCTTTCCCTTGGGCTGGAATGGAAGAATAGTTTGTTCTTCTAGCTTGTTCCAGGTACATAAATAATGGTGATTTTTATTACTTTAAAAATATCCTCAGAAATTGATGGTATTATTTAATAAGAGGTATCAGTATCGTGTACCATGTCCCTGAAGAACCTCTGTACCTCAGCGGAACATGACCAACAGTTCATTAAACTGGAGGAATGAAGAGTATAGCAATAAGAATCTGTTATGCATGACTTTTGATTATCTCATTTAGCTTGCATATTGAATTTCATCAACCTAAATTCTAACTAAAACTGAACAACTCTAACTTTTCGGTCACAGTGTTTCTGCATCCTTTCTTTAACAGCAGTGTTTTAAGGAAGCCGAAAGATGTTTGTAACTTCTCCCCCAACCACTGGATCCGTTTTCTGTGTTTAACAATTGGAATGAAACTGACTAAATATTTGTAACCAGTAAAGAGTAGTTGGCTTATTTGTGGAGTAATTTTATTCACTCTTTGTATATATTGGGATGACTTAATTTATACTGAGGTTCTTGAACAGATGTTTTTTTTTTCATTTCAGAAATTGCCTGAATTTTTAGCTCAAATAATTATTCCTAAAATGGAAACAGTAAGTTGCTATTGGCTAATGTTAACTCTTTGCTACTCTTGGTGTTCTTTAATTTGGTTCTACCTGGACTTCACAACTGTGTTGTCTGGCTTCAAATACCTGGATGCTAATATCTGGGAAAAGGCAAAATGACTACTTTGCTAAATAACTACAGATTTTTCTTCTTTGACTAATCCCTGAAATTTAAAGACAGTCTAGCCACCTAGTCATCTTTTCATGAACATTTAAAAAATTGACAGTGGAAGAAAGGAAAAAGAACTTATTATATGGAGCATCCTATTCCTCCGTAGACTTTTCTGATTTTTAGGATTCATGGTACTAGCTGTCAGTGAGCTCTGGCGCTTTTAGTGGCGTATTGCCATATCCTCATGTATGTGTGTGCATTCCTTCATTTTCAGTGAAGTCTGAAAAGTGTTCTTCCACAGCCCAGGAAAGAGGGTCTCTTAAGAAGCACTTATTAATTCTAACTTGCTTGAGGATCATCTCTCTTTCCCAGCATGTCACATGTCTTTTATTCTTGCCAGTAGCTCATTGGGCCTAGCAATGAAAGTAGAAATTTGGCTTTCACCTAAGACATGCCTATGTATGGTAGAGCCCAGATTTAGAGAGCAAAATCCTTCCTTTCCCCCTTTAAATGTAAATCAGTGCTATGATATGTGATGACAGTCCTGATGAAGTGTCTGAAAGCCCGTCTTCTTGTGAAACAACGTGTGCACTTAGAATAATTTCTAGTTTCCTTCTAATATAGGAAAACTATTTATTATGTAACTTTCAAATCCTTTTCTAAAGATAGTCTTGCTTGTAAAAAAAAAAAACGCTTAAAGAATTAGAATCTAAAATGGCCAGTAAAGTGCTGCTGTTTTCACTGTGGTATTTTCCCGTCAACTTCTGGTGGGGCCACTAAGGATCGAAAGATGGGGCAGTGCTAGACTTCTGTCAGAGAGTCCATAAGGTTTCTAGCTGGATGCATTTTCTGGTGCTTCCCCTGCCACTTCTCTTCCTCAACTCTCTTCTGTCCCAATTTATCTGTGTGTCCAGAAAAAGACGGATTGGGATCAGCTCATTTGTCTACCAACAGATGTCTACTGCTAATGAATTTTTTGTTCTATACTTTCCTGGACTGTATGTAAAACAGTAAACTGGAGATGAAATGACCCATATTATGTTTGTAGTCTCCTGTGCCATCTGATCTCCATTTAGGAATTTAGATTTAATTGTTCTTGTGTAGGCTGGTAGATACTAATCTATGATGTGGGATAGGCAGTCCTTAATATTGTTTTGGATTGTGTATTTCAATTTTTGCACTCTTCTGCCCAGAGCATAGGATGTACATCAAATGCTAGATCTGACTTCAGCTGAAGTCAAAACAGCAAGGGCACAATTTGCCTCTTATGTAAGATTTTATTAATCTAAAGTAATAATTGTTCATCCTTGCTCTGTTTTGCCAGCTTTTAATATTATTTCATAAAAAAAAAAAAAGAAAGAAAACACCCCAAAGAAATGCCTCATATAGAAATACTTGTGTTGAAGCTGTATCACGAATTGAAATTAAGTGTTGCCTTCTGGAGTGTCATTCTTGCCGGGACTCCTTGTTCCCAAACATTTACGTTTTAAAACAGAATATCAACACATTGTTTAATAATTTGAACATTCTTTCAAAGTACAAGCTGAAGAGATGAGGGTAAAGGGAAAAATGTTGTGTGTGTGTTTTTTTTAAAGCAAGGTACTGTACTCACTCTCTTCATTCAGTTGGAAAGGAATCACAGGTCCTTCATATCAAAATGAAGTGGCAACTCAACTATTATTCTTCAGAGTTGAGCCCAGGAAACAGAACAGGAGATTAAGAAAGTATCCGGCTAAAACGATGTAATTTAAAAAATGTACTGCTGTGTTTACAGTTGTACAAGAGCAGCCAGTAGATCACTTGAAAGTGCGAAAATTGGAAAATAGCACTCTACAGTTGTGGAAAATCCCATTGCTCAGAATTCAGATGTTTTGTAAAGGAGGGAATTTTCTTCAGCAGATTTGACTGAGTTTTTGACATTCTTGTATTATCTCATTCTGCTGGAGGAATGTAAACAGTGCTCATCTGTCAGTATAGCTGTTGCAGCTGGATGGCCTTTGGGACTGGGATTTTTAAAAAAATGAAGACGTATCCTGAATGTGGTGCTTACCAACTGGCAGCTCTAAACAATAAAATTTCCACTGTGATGGGTGAGGTATGACAGACAATTTAATTTGCTTTGTGTTGCCCCATTGATCTGTCTATTGTGACTTACAGAGGAATTAATTGCAGGCTGGAGATGTAATCAGATTTGATGCCTGACTTCCTTCTCAACTAAAGTGACCAATGAAGATACCATTAATGAATAGTGAACAATGTGAAAGCCAAAAGTAAAATCTCCCTTTTGCCAGTTTCTAGTACTTTTTTTACAATCTTTTTTAGGACACTGGAAAATTTTGCCTGTAATCATTAGAAACCTTTCACTTTTCCCTGTCAGTATTGTCTACAAAACGGTAAAATTAGTCGTAATCCTGAACTACCCTGCATATCTGGCAACTTTGCAGAATATGATTTTCTCATCAGCTGTGAACTTCAGACTGGGTATTGCATAGATAATAGTCACCCTTTTGTTTTCTTCCATCTACTTCACTAGAGCTACCCTTGCCCATCCTATTCATTCCTTTTCTGAATGTTATGATTGTGCTGCAAGCAGAAGTTGGTGTAGATATCCAAGGTCAACTTAAAAAGCTAGCTCTGGAGAACAGTCCAGTGCATTGTAGCTAATCTCAGATACAACTTCTTAAATTTATCGTTTATACATCTTGTATTAACCAGAACAGGGCACAGGAGCACGAACTCAGGACTCAGTATTGGACTGCTGTCCTCTTCTTTGGCCTTAAACTTCCTCTAAAAGTTGTGTTCCCCCTCTCTATACACCAGCCCAGCTCCAAAGTGAGAATTAATCTCCATCTTTGTCTTAGTCCTTTTTTTTTAAGGTAGGAGGTGATAGGTGAGAGTTCTGTGTGTATACTTGGCAAGAATGGGGAAGGTAACTGAACTTGGTGTTCCATTCTGTGCTCACAATTGCAGTGTCTTGGGCTAGGCTTGGCCCAGTCTAGAAGCAGAGCTTGGAGATGCTCAGAAAATGCACAAGAGCCTAAGCTTCATTTGACTGATGAGAACTTGGACACCCCACATCTTAGGCAGCTGGGTGGAGATCTTATGGATCACTTGCTTGAACTTGCATACCCAAATTTTTCCTAAATTGCTATAAGTGCGTATTTATTTATTTATTCATTCAGATTAGGTCTTTTCTTTTGCTCTGCTTCAGTCTCCATCCAGAAAATAATAATAACAACATTCTCTGCCTAGCCAGGATGTTGTGTAATGAATATTCAAAGCTTGGAAAACACCCATGTATGATCACAACAGGGGTTAGTGTGTACTGAGCACAACTAAGTTACCTAGTCACTGTAACTTCTGGTCCAGAAGAAGCAAACTGAAGGAGTACCTATTTTTTCCCCTTCCCTAAAAGTACCTTTTTATTGATGAGAATTTATAGAAGGATATGTTTTCTTCATGCATCTCCCTCATTGTTTTCTCTCTCATATGCGAACAATATAAACTATTCTCCGCAAATTCGTCCAGTCCAACCATAGTGGATGAAATTCTTTTATACTTTCTGTCATGTTCAAGTAAAAGGAGGCTTTCACTCCCTGTAGACGTAGAGCCTTACATAAAAGTAGAAGTACACTGATCTGTCAAAACCTAAAATGTGTGTGCACATGCATCCCTGTACACAACAGTGAGGGTCATCATGGATAGGTTTAACACTTCATAGGTAACATTCACTCAGTCATATACTTCTAAATTAAAAGGTCTATATGTAAAGCATTTTTAAAAAGCATAATCCAATTGTATGTTTCATTAACAAAATGTGACTAATCTCACTAAATACTATGACAAAAGTGCTGATGGAACTTAATCTGTGAATGCAGCATTATAATTTTACAAGAGTAGCTGTTCTTAATAAACATCAAAGTGCATATAATTATTATGTAACTTTAGCTCTTTTTTTCCCACGATTCTATGGTTATTCTTGACTACAGCTAGCATTAAGTACAGTGTTTTAAATCCCCTGATAATAAAGTTTAAAAATACCTTCAGTTCAGATTGTTCCACTCTTCCATTATCCTCCTTCAGCTGGCTCAGTGGGGTGACCTTCACGGTCTTGTCTAGAGCCAGGGCTTGGACGTGTTGGACACTGTCCTTTGGAGGCTGGTTTGTGTGCATCTTGGGAAAGAGAGCCAGGACAGGGGACAGCATGAAATATCTCAGTTTCTTGTGGAAGAGCATCCTCATTTTGAATACGAGTTCAAGTAGGGCGGTTTTTGGAGGATACCTTTATATTTCTCTGAAGTTCATTGATCTCAAAAGCAAAGCAAAACAGAAACAGAACAATTGCAAGATTTGGAGAAGAGATTGCCTTCCTAAAAAAGCAGATGTGGAGCAATGGAAGTTCTCTGTTGCAGTCAGAGTTGAGTGATGTTTTGTGCTGCTGATAAGGAAGTCACAAGTATGGCTGTGAAGCCTGTGGCCTGCAAGAAGCCTTGTGGCTGGTCTTCTGCAAAGGCATTATTCTTTTGTCTGAATATTCTTGATGGAGGTTTTGGTAGTAACTTGGGAGAGCGGGAGAATCTAACTTAAATCTTTCACAGATGAAAAGTGCAATACAGAAGGATCTGTTTTAGGAGGTTTGAGGGACAGATCTGTTTCAAGCAAAGGAAACAGAATCAGTTCCCTAAACAGGATTTGGGCTCATCGTTTACCTCTGTAGATCTTAGCCAAATTTCATCTCCTCCTTTCCACTAGTGGTATCATCTGCCAAACCCACATCTGAAATATTTCTTTGAGAAATTCTCCTAAAATACAGACAAATATGTTACATACAAAGTTTTCAGCACATTTTCTAGCACCTGCAGTCTTTCCCTCTGTGTGCTCTTTTTACCCTGTCCTCGACCTCTTGAGCTGGTTTGAACAGGTTGTTTTCTGATAAAACATATTACAATCCAAGTCCTAGTAAGTTACATTCTAGAGAGAATAAAATGCAGAACTAAATCATGAATCTAATGAAAGAAATATTTATGATAGTCTGCAGACAAACAGAAATGTATTAATAGCAACAACACTGTTGTTGCATTTGCTGCATCTTTAGTTTATTTTCTATCTTAATTGGCAGATGCAATTGCTCTTTGTGCAGACAGAAGAGTATTCAAAACCCCTTACTAGAAACAAATGATCACATATTGTACCTGTATTTCTTGAATGAGAACAGAACAAAATCAAATGTTTTTGTCAGGCATGCTTTATAGCTGTGCATTCCTGCACATAGAAGCTCAAGCAGGATGGTTCTCGAATGAAACAGACGATTATTGTTTTGTTCCCAAGGGAAAGCGGTATTACAGCATCAGTATTATCCACTTGTAATGAGGTGCTCACAGATGAAAAGAGGAGGGGTAAGACAGATGTAGCATGAGTGACTACCCTGTGGCAAATATTGCTTTAAAAATGTTTTCATAACACTTCAAAGAGTCTGAGTGAGGGGATCATGTGGTAATACTGCCTAACACTTGCTTTAAACAACAGGGACTTCCACCCCCAATCCTGGATAACCCTGTTAATATTGCTAGTAGTTCTGCTTGATGCCAAGTACATGATTAAGACTCTGATTCAACAAATCAGAGGTGATCGCTCAACCAGAAAGTATCATATGATAGATGAAAGGCTTCCGAGAGGGAGCTCTCCTCACTTCTGCAGATCTGCTTTGTGTTTCTTCCTTAGTGCAGTCTCCACCGCTACTGGTAGTATCTGTAAAGGACTCTGGAAGTAAAGGTTCCATGACAGTGGCTAAGCGTCTTAAAAGTGATGGTTGTTAGATGAAAGGATGAGGGAATATTGTCAGTGAAATCTATTGGCTTTTGATTCTTAAATGTTACATGATGAGGTTACCCTTTTGCGATGGCTGAGATAATGGGTGCAGCAGAGACCCAGACCTTACTGTCTCTATGAGATGGCTTCCTTGGAGGCTTTGCATGTCTGAAGACTGACAGCATTTACTGATTTGCACACTAGGAGCTGTTCTTTCTTCTGGCTAATCTGGAGATCTAATATGGAAAGTATTTCTGAACTGGTCCCTTTGCTTGTAACAAAAGCGGAAACACAATTCAGCTACTTGTAGAGAGATGCAGTAAGGAGTCATTAGCCATTTTCTTTTTAATGTGAAACCTTCAATGTGCGTAAAAGAATCAGCTCTCCTCACCCGAGTGGCACACCAAGTACTGATAAGCTGTTCTTTCACAACTACAGGGAGGGTTTCTCCATTTGCCTTGTATACAAAAGACCTTTTTTCCTTTCTCTTCTCTTTTTTTTTTTTTTTTTAATTTCATTTTTTTTGTGTGTGTGTGTGTAGATGGTCACTTAATTTCAGTGACATAGATGTTTCTTACACTGTGCATGCATGTTAGTGATACTTTTCCTTGGTTAGCTGGGCAGCCAAAAGGAGTACCGAAAAAGCAGAACTGCTTGGACAAAACCTGGAGAAGTGGGAGATGTACGTGTGTTGAACCACTGGCAAGGCTGAACAACCTGGTGTGGGCAGCATGGCTGGCAGCTCAGTGTGGGTGGCCCTTGGCCCTGCCTGGCCCTGTCCAGCTGCACTGCTCCATGCTGCAGGCTGAGGGTTGCACTCCTAATGTTTTTCAGCAGAAGACCACCAGCCAGCTCTGAATGCGTTTATGTCCCTGGTAATTGTGGATGCCACATCCCTCGAAGTGTTCAAGGCCAGGTTGGATGGGGCTTTGAGCAACCTGGTCTAGTGGGAAGTGTCCCTGTCCATGGCAGGGGGGTTAGAATTCGATGATCTTTAAGGTCCCTTCTAACTCTAACCATTCTATGATTCTAATTCTGGCACATGAAAATTCCTCAATCAAAGTTTACAATTTGTCTCTACACCAATAGTGTGTGGGCAGTTAGTGGTTTAGTGAATGAGTTCCTGTGCTGGTAAAGCCTCCAAATCCCTGTGCTACTGCTATAGCTAAGTATGACCACAACCACTAATCCCTTCTTGGAAACAGTGATCAGGAAAAGGAGAAGGTGGGGTTTTTCACTGGAAAGACTCTCTTGTTGGGTGACTTAAAATGTAAGATGCCTGGTAAGAATCTGTGCCCAGCTGCTGGGGTAAAAGCAGCATTGTAATGGGAACAGGGCCAAGGAGGGATGTACATCAGAAGTGAGATGATCCTTCCATTGAACTCTCTTCTGGGCCTGTGTGTGCAATGTTAGACACTTGAAATAAAGAAATGCAGAGACCAGTTGGAGATCGCTGTTTCCTAGGCCAGAGGAATCATCAGAAGTATACTTAAAATATAAGGAAGGACATGGAAAGCAAGCTGCTCACTTTTCTCTGAGGAGTGAAGGAAAATGTGGTGATAATCTTCAGCCAAGTAAAAGTTTACTGCAGATCCAAAGGGAATGGGGTATTGTTATGCGTCTACTAGGATGAGAATTAATGGGTTTACATTTCAGAGAAAAAAACTTTAGGCAGAAGTTTCGGCAGAAAAAGATATGAGGAAATACTTTCTCAGTGAAGGGATAGTGACATGTAGAAAGTGTTTGCCTGAATATGGTGAAGACTGATGCTGATGTTTTAAAAAACAAGTTTGAAAAATGTAGCAGAAATTATGTGTAATCAGTCCTCAAAGCACAAGGATGTACTATCTGAGTTCTCAGGGCTTTTCTGGACCTGCTTTTTATGATTTATATGCCGTATTTTTTAGCCATTCATGCAAAAGCTTTATCCTTCAAACTGATTTTTTTTTCTCTATGGCTATTTGTTTTTAAATTCAGCCTTGTTCTTAGTATTGTGATTATTTTTTTAACGACATTTCACTTCTTGTTTATCTCAATAAAATAGTAAGACATTTTCATAAAGTGTTCTGTCAAACAAAATTCTTTCTGCTCTTTGAGGGTATGAAATTGGTTCTTATTGTGAAAGAAATGCAGATGTTATACTGTTTGGCCACCCATGGTAAAGATTTTTACTTCAGCCAGAAGTAAACTGGCTAGAAACATTAAGAATACAAATGGACTCCTCCTGGATTTATACAGGGTGCTCGTAGGAGCAGAGTGAGGCCATTTCAGTGTACGGGTGTCCGGAGGACAGCTTGAGCTGCCATGCTTACAGTGAGTGGTAATTTTCCTCTACCAGCAGGGACCTCTTCCAGACTGATGATATTACAGGTGTAAGTACTAAAGTCAGCTTTGTGGTTCACTTTTTCACAGAATCACAGAATTTTCATGGTTGGGTGATGATGAATTATGGGATCTATCACATTTTCTGGATGACTTACCTTAATCATGTCTTGCGTCACTCTTTATTGCTCATTGACTTTGAGTATGCCAAGCAGCTTGATGCATTCTGCATTTGGTGTTGCTTTTGTAGTCACATAATTAAATCACACATTGCACTAAGTTTTAGTGGAAAGGATTTTCTTGTCCCTCTTGTCTTTCCCTGATTTCAGCAAGTAGCCACCATCCCAAAGCTTTTTTTTTTTTCTGTAGAAATGATGAATGACTGCTTCTAAGCTTGTCTCTGCCACAGATTTGACTTGCAACTCTTGCAAATAATTTCTTCCTTCCTGCTCAGTGACTCTTTCACCCAAGTGGAACAGATGCTATTCACCTATATTTCAGCTTTGCCAGTAACATGTTTTCATGTTATAGTTTGCATCCAGCCTACTAGAGCAACTGTAATTAAGTCCTGGCAGAGTAAATGGAAAGGCCAAATGATCCAGGGGTGTTGCTAATAGTAAAGCCAAAATACACTTCTCAGAGAAGTAACCTGAGTCCTTCAGTGTACTCTGAAACTATGGTGACCTCTTCTGAAGGCCAGGTTTTACTTCTTTGCATTCGCTAGGCTTCAGAGACCTCAGCTGAAACAGTATCTCGAGTGCTCTTTTTCCTTTCCACTTTCTTGGACCTTGTTTCTTCATAGTGCTGTCTGCTACTCAGAAGGCCAGCACTGCTAAAGGACAGAGACAGCATGTTTGTTTAAATAATGCTCTGGTATTATCCATCAATGTATAATTTCAAGTATACGAAAGGGGAATGTCTGAATAAAGTGATAAACACTGTAGCTCTTAGTGAAAGCATTTTGTGTTACTTTATACATTTAAATGGTCTCTACTCTACCAGGCAAGTTTGATCTATTTATTTATTCAGAAGATCCTCTTTGATCCGAGGTAAAGATTTCACACAACTTGGTGGGACTTCAAGGGGAATATACTGAAATATGGCTACACTGCTTGTATTTTCTGTATCTTGGTCCCTCCAGTTCCAGAGAAGTCAGGTTTTTTAAGGATGCCAGAAATATCCCCACAGTGCATCAGAGTGTGTGCTTGAAGAAACCTCCTTGTTGTAATACTATCTGTGAGATTCTCAGAAACTGAGAATGCTGGCCAAAATAACTCCAGTGGGACCAGAGACAGGCCAAAACTAACAGTTTTAAAATTTACCTCTATAAGCTTACACGCAGTTTTTCTAGGAGTTGTTTCTTCAGTGAGCACGCTGATGGGATTTCTGAAACTGAAATAAAATGAGGGTCTGTCCCTCAAGTATTTGCCCATGACACAGTCTGAAGTCACTCGCTAAGTGCGTGGATAGTAGTATGTAACATGTATAAATAGCAGCTGGGTCCTCTTCCCTCTCATGAGCAGCTTATGCCAGACTGCTGCATTCCCGGTCTGCATGTTTAGGATGCAGAGTGAGTTAGATTAGAAGAAATTGCATGGAAACAATCTGCATAGCTTTGAAATTATCTACAAGTCTGAAAAAATCATCCCACATAACTTTTGATCACTCACTGTGATGAAATCTGGCCTCTTGGTGACTCCCTGGGTTGACTTCCCGGGTGTTTGTCAGGCACTTCTGGACTCGGGGTAAACACTGATCTGATGCTGCCTCTGGCAATTTTTGAGAATTGCACTGCCCTCCCTCTTACATTTCATTTCTTCAGGAGGTTTTTGAGAAGCACTAGCAAACCCTTACAGATACCAAAAGCTTTGTACGAGTGGTTTTTATCCCACAGTTTCTTTGCTCAGGGTTTAAGCACGGGCCTTTGCAGACAGAGAGCAAAGCAGAATTGCTAAAGCATCTCCTATCTCTGGAGGTCAGTACGCCTTTGGGACTCCCTGGAGTGGGATAAGTCTGAGTGGGATAAGCTATGCTTCCTTTTTCCTTCACTGATCTCCTGATTTGGGAGGATACTGAAAAGCACTGGCAGGAGTAAAAACGATCTGCTGCTCCTTTATACTTTTTACTTCCTCTGTTGTCTCCTTGCTTCCCCCCTTGCCCCTCCTTTGAGGAATCCTGCCAACTAATTTGGTCCAGCACGACCGTGCCTCCAAATAAAAAGATTATTTTTCCTCAGTGGAAACCATCCTGTTGTTTTGAATTATCCCATTTTTGTGGAATTGTACTAAACTGGAGGACCTGTCTTGTTACTTCTGTTCTACTGTTCTGAGCAGTATTAGCCCAACAAGGATGTGGAGAGAAGGCACAAGCGTGCACATTCAAAATGATGTTGGCAGCTTGTTAAAATAGACAAAAAGGATCATAAACTGTCATCACACTGCATCTATGTAATTTTTCCGAGAAGTCCAGCTTGGTGACAAAGCACCACCTTTTGTTTGATCCTAAATATGTTAGTGTATGACTCCACTTTTTGGCTATTTAAAATTGCCCAAATCCTAGGTTTAAACCTAGGATTTTTTTTTTTTCTGCCAGTTCATATTTTATTTGTTGTTGCCCACCCTCCATATTATCAAATATTTTGTCGAACATCACCAACCCTGATGTTCCTACACTTCCTATAACCATCCAGAAAATAAGAAGCAGTTCTTTTTTCTTTTTTTTTAATCCCTTCTCACCAAGAAAAAGGGAAACAAAACTTTGTAACTGCTCTGAAGACCTTTATAGTATTGACCACAATATTTTAATTTCTGTGAGAAAGTATGAAGTATCCTAAATCATGTTTTCTAGTATACTTGATGATGTTTTTACAGTGATGGACCTGAGACTGATGTGCCACTGTTCTGTTGCAGATAAACCATCTCCTTGTTACAAATGGAGGTGAGCTCCAGATCTGGGTAGGTGCTCCAGGAAGCTGTCTGTCAGCATCTCTTAGCAAGCAAGTGAAAATGCCAACCTGCAAATAACACCTAGTTCTGTTATTGTGTGACAAGCTAGGCTAGATATGTTAAAAAAAAAAAAAAGAAAAAAAAAAAAAAAAAGAAAAAAAAAAAGAGTGGCCTTTCAAATGTAGAAATAGTAAAATGCAGTTGTCTGTCCTAAGAAAGAAAAGAGAGAATATGAGTGCCTAATCTATGCAGGAATGGGGAGGCTGTCTGGCCCAAATACAGTCTGGTATATTTGAGCAAGAGAGACTGGGAAGAGAAAGGAGGAAGGAACTTTGATGCAATAGGAAACTTCTGAATTTATCAAGGCAGGTCGTCCGCACAGCCCTGGAGCTAAGGCCTTATATATAGTTCATGCTATTCTTAGAGTGTGCAGCAGAACAATGGTTCCATTCGAAGAAGCTCTTTTATAGCTTGCCAATATAAAGAAGGCTGTGCAAAATGATATGATCATGTAATTGAAGACTGTAAATAGATATGCTGACCCAAACGATAATTTTAAATTAGCTACTTTCCTGCCAAATCTAGACTTTGTAGACTTAACGGAATGAGAAAGACTTGATGAATTTTTCTGGATTTATAAAAGTTTATTTTAATTTTATATGTGATTTATAAAATCAAGTGATTTGATAGGACAATGATGGGAGTCTTTCTTCTGTTCATTGAAGCAGAAGCTAGATTAACTTAATCCCTTTACTGCTTTGACCTTAATGTATAGTTAAGATATGTGAATTCTGCAAAATCCAAACCTCAAATGTGAAGAAGGCCTTTTACTTTTTATGATGCTGCCACAGCTTCCCCTATTAATTAGGATTAATTGGGATTATTAAAATTGGTTCTGTGCAATGCAACAGAACTGGTGGTACAGGCTTGAGTCAGGCAGGTGTAGTCTGCAATTGCATGTTCAGTGGCTCCCACCAAGACAACAAACTGTGACAGCCATCACTGGCTGGTGCAAGCCACAAAGTGTCATGGGTTGCATGGCACCAAGGCATCTGCTTTGTGTCCTGTACACTATGGGATATGAGCAGTGCTGCACTATGGAGTTGATTGTGTCATGGGGCTGTGACCCTTTTATTACAGCCTTTGGATGTTGCATGTCTCAAAAAGAAATCAAGAATGCTGAAATTAAAACTTTCTAAAATGTTGCCATACTGAATTTTAAGTGCATGGCACCCAGAAAATTATCAACTGGACTGACCTACAGCCATTTCATCTTGACTGCTGTTTCCATGTCATGCCATATACCCTTGCTTAGTGGCTGGGGCTTCTGCTGAATTTTGCTTCCTTTCCCTGTTGTAACCTTAAGCTGTGGACCAAGTGGCAGGTTGACATTAAACTAAACTGCGTTGTGAAGCTGTCGCTGTGGAAGAGAAGAGCCCCTGTATTCGCTAAGGAGTGATAAGTAACTCAGTTCCAAGGTGATCACTCTGGGCAACTTCTGGAGGGAGATCCTTTTTCCTCTGTTCAGTTTTGCTGTAGTGTTGGAATTTATAATAAATGTGGTGGTGGTTTCTCTCCTTTTTCTGGTGATTCAAACCATGCATTTTTAACATTGTGGCTAGAAAGAGAAAATGTGAGCATTGAGGGCTAAGCTGGGGACCCAGAAGTTGGAGTTGCCCAACTTCTGTGTGTCTGGAGCCTCAGCTGGAAAGCTGCTTTGCGTTTGATTTGCATTGATATACTGTTACATCATATATGTGATACAATAGATTAAAAAAAGCCATGTGGCTCTTGTCAAGAAAAAGTGAACTATGCATTTCAAGTAATTATTACCATATGGTTCTTGCACTCTTTCTACATACACAGTTAAGTCACTTGTATCCCACTGAAATGCCATTTTTTTGATCTGAGAGAACAGTTGAAACAACATGTTTATTGCTATAATAATGCCCTTTTTTCATTTCAGTTCTTTACATCTGTTCTGTAGCCACATCCTATGTGCACAGAGAATCTTTAGGCAGGAAAGTGAGCTTCAGATGTGTTTGCTTAATGGAATTTAGACAAATTTTAAGCAAATCGATTAAGGAAATAATTTTCCTTTTAGATGACTTTAAAACTGGTGGCGATAATGCAAAGCAGAGGAAGGAACAGTCTTCCATGTGTGGTAATTTGACTTAGGAAGTTGAACTAGTTGTCACTTCACACGCAGATCTTACGTACCAAATCCTTTCAGAGTGAATTCATGTAGTGTCTGAGTGTGAATGGTCATATTTAATCTTGTCAGTGACATTTTAAATACTGTACAGCTTGAACTAACCTGCTTTAAGCTCTGCTCCTTTAACTGGTGCTGTTATTGTCTGCTGTGGTTGTTGACTCAGTAGATTTTCTGATGTGGTCTGGGAATGAGTTCTTTTGGACTTTCACATTATCATATTACAATATACACCACAGATTATTTATACTGGGGGTTAATTGCATCATCTGAATGGAATTCATTTTCCATTGTATCTTCAAGTTTGCATTTTAAAATGGTATTTTTCTTTATGGCAATTCAGAATAAAATGACATTGATTCTTGAGGAAATGGTCTATGCATTATAATTTCTAATATACGCTTGGCTTTAAAGAAACATGTTTTATTGTAATGATTAACTGGGAACTATTATTACAGGATGAAATATATCACTTCTGAACTGTAATGGAATATGGAATCTGTCCAGCTAAATGTAGCAGATAAATAAAATAAATAGTATTAAGCCTTCTCCAAGGGACAGAGTTGCTAAGTAAAACTTATCCATGCTTACTATAATCTTAACTCTTCTCTTCTCCCAAGCATTTCTATTTAACTTTAAAATAAAATCTGGAAAAGTTTCCTGGGATCAGCAACTAGAAATATGTGATCTCATTCATGTGAAAAACAAGTGGAAGACAGAACTTCATTGTGTGAGTACTTATTTTTTGTTTGGTTGTCAACACATAAATGTGAAAATAAACTGGAGGCATTAACTCAAAAAACCATTTTTTGTCATGGCTTATTGGTGAATTTAAAACCTTGAAGTTCATTTTGGGTCAAGCAAACGCTTCATTTTCCCCCTGAAACAAAGCGCCTCATTGACTTGCAGGAGACGCCACAGAAAGGAAGGGCAGATTCAGAAGATGGAGGACGCGGGACCTCCCTTGCCTTCACCTGATGGCTCGGGGGTTCCAGCACACTGCAGGGCACAGGAGCCCCTGCTCAGCTGCTGCATTTCATCGGGCTGTTTTGGCTGAGGGTCCTGCCTGAAATTCAGAGGCCACTGTCGCTCAGCCACCATGTTCCCTTTTCTCCCTTGGAAAGCAATGAGCGGTGAACATGCTTTAGCTACAGAAAACAAGACAGCTCTCTTCCCCCCTCCTCACCCTGAGTGAAAAACAACACAGGGTCTTTATTTTTAACTCCCATCTCATAAATCAAACAATCCCTTCCCCCGTTTGGCCTTGCAGGGGGAGTCTTGTCGGGGTCCCCTCTGGGCTGCACAATGGCCACGGGTGGCCTCTGAAGCGGTGCCAGCCTGGGAAGCGGCAGGAAGAGCCAGGCCGGTGGCCCTCAGCCTCTCCTGGTCTCTAGTATTGGGGAGACTCGGCATTGCTTCTGTTACAAGGTGGGAGAAAGCTTCAGTGGGTTGGGGAGCAAGTCTGTCCTGAGATGGAGATGTCTCCAGACAGCAGCTGTGCTCTCTAGAGTTCCCAGACTGGTGCACACGTGCTTGTAAATGGCCACATTTTGGGCATGGTTTCACTTGACAATAGTGGCCTTGAGGTCTTGCGGAAAAAAAAAGAGATGTTATTTTCCAACGGCTGTTGTGCATTTCCTCACAAAGATCTGGACGGAACTGGAAACAAGTTAAACAAATGGGTCTGATAGGCCATGCGAAGCCTTCCCGGTTGACCCCCCGTTGTGCTGCTGAAAACTGGGGTGAGTGGGAGGAAGGATTTGTCAAGATGAAAAAAGACCAAATTGCCAGGCACGCATGCGTGTCTGTGCAGAGAGAACAAAAGAAAAAGGGGAATTACGAAGCTGTTAATGTGTTAATAATGAACTTGTAGTTCAATCTGTATTCATGTGCTGGGGTTAGTTGCAAAGTAGCAAGGACCAAAAGCAGGGGCTTGGTAAATCCTCTCCACCTCTATTTTCTGTGGAGGTCCCAGGGATGGCTTGGCAGTTCTTGCCCTGTTTGATGCAGCATATCAAACTATCATTTAAAAAAAAAGATCACCCCAAACCTACCAGCATGCAAGAGCAGATTCAGTACAAGTAACCAGATGTATGGTGATGCAAGATGCAGGGAGAAATTGGAAACCAAAATGTGCTTTTGGTCAAGTTGAAAGTTGATGAGTGAGAGGACTCTAATTTAATACAAAAAGATTGCATTCAGCTCCGTAAGAAATATAATTCTGTTTCTTGTGCCAGTCTTTCTAGAGGTGCTTTCTACCATTCAAGCAGTAAATAGCACAATATTTTGGAGACCCCAGAGTGCCTTTCTTTTTCTCTATGCATGAGACTTTCTTGACTCCTTATATAGGGGAGCATCACGAAACACCTCCTGGGCTAGGGTTAATGTGGGTTAGGAAAGTAAGTGCTGAACACATTCTACTGCAGTAAAAGCTATCTTTTGGGTACGCTTTTTATTTTCAGTCTAGGAACGAGGGGGAAGTTTCTGGAAAGTTACCAAACCATTACAGGTGGCTGAAAATATTTAACTCTTTTAATAACAAACATTTACGGTTTTAAAAAATTGGTTCTAAAATCTAGCTGACTCCCTAGAGCCATCCAAGGAGTTGCTGACAAGTTGCTGGGATGTGGGATTCGCTCCACAAAAACAACCTTTTCCCTTTTTCCCCGGCAGAAATTCCCTGCAGGCGCCAGTGGCCCCAGATGCATCAGCCAAGATTAAGGGGAAGATTTCTAGCTAAAATTAACACCTACCTTGCCTGTAAGGGGTATTTTTCCTGATAAGTGATGAGAACTTAAAGACTGCTTTTTGACTTTGGAGTGGAAGCCATGTCTGTTGGAGGGCGGCTGCACTTAGGTGGAAGGTTTGTCTCCTGCCGTCATACCTGGCCAGCTTGCGTTTCATGGCAATCCAGCTCCCAGCTGTGTGTGAGTTCTGAGAGCCTGTGTGGGTGTGCAGGGAATGCACATTTGTGGTTCACTGGGTGCAATGCTGATGGTTAACGAGGTTAGCATCCTCCAAGGTTGCTAATAAAGGATGTCCTGCCCCCTCCCTCTCTTTGACTGGTGCTGTCAAGGCCTGCCTGGGCAATTTAACTGCTCCTCTATTGGTGAGGTGTTCCAGATTCTTGGTTCAGACTCCTGTAAACTCTCCAGGCCCAAAGATTGAGGCTAATATATTCGGCTGGACATGAATCAAAGCAATTTTATTTATTTATTTATTTAAAGAAAAGTCGTTTGTGTTTTAGAGATATCAAATCATTCGGACTTCAAAATACGAATTCTGTTTAAAGTCTTGTTCCCTCCCCTGTGGTTTAGATTCATCAGTTGCTAGACTTCCTTAGTCTCAACTACAGTTTTAGTATAGACTAAAAAGGAAAACGGAATCTTTGTTTGCATTATAAATAAATCTAGATTGTTCAGTGATTGCCAGTATATTTTTCTTATTCCAACTGAATGTCAGCTTGGGATGAACACTTCATCGTTGTCAAGCCACCTGTATGACTGCAGAGTATCAGCTGATTCTGTCAGGGGTGCAAAGAGGAAATGAAAAGACTTCGATCATCTGAATAGTCCCTTATCACCTAAAGATGTTGATTCAGATTAGCTTTTCCTATGACCTTCAATATGAAAAATTTCTAAGCTTTTTATCTACCATGGTATTACTCTACCAAGACTATTGTGAGATTGTGGGAAAATGAGCTGCAGTGATTTAACCCTGCTCTTGTGTGCTGCAGAGTGGAGACCAGTGTCAAGCAGTATTCCTCAGGGATTGGCACCGGTACTGGTACTGGCACTGTTCAACATCTTTGTTGGCAATATGGACAGACAGGGGTTGAGTGCACCCTCAGCAAGTTTGTGTCATGTAGCCAACACTCTGGAGGGAAGGGGTGCCATCCAGAGGGACCTTGACAGGTTTGATAGGTGGGCCTGTGCAAACTTCATGAAGTTTAACAAGGCCAAGTACAAGGGCCTGCATGTGGGTCAGGGAACTCCCAAGCACAAATACAGCCTGGGTGGAGAATGGATTGAGAGCAGCCCTGAGGAGAAGGACTTGGCTGATGAGAAGCTCGACATGAACTGACAACGTGTGCTTGTAGCCCAGAAAGCCAACTGTATCCTGGGTGGCATCAAAAGAAATGTGTCCAGTAGGTTGACAGAGGTGAGTTTGCCTCTCTGCTCTGCTCTGGTGAGACACCACCTGGAGTATTGTGTCCAGCTCTGGGGCCCCCAACAAAAGAAGGAGATGGATCTGTTGGAGCTAGTCCAGAGGTGCGCCACAAAGATGATCACGAGGCTGGAGCACCTCTCCTATGAAGACAGGCTAAGAAGGTTGGGACTGCTCAGCCTGGAGAAGAGAAGGCTCCATAGAGACCTTTCTGAAGCATTTCAGTACTTCAAGAGGGTCTACAGGAAAGATGGGGACATATCCTTTATGAGAGAGTGTAGTGATAGATAGGGGGTAATGGTTTTAAGCTGAAAGAGGGTAGATTGAGATTAGGTATCAGGAAAAAATTCTTTACTGTGAGGGTGGTGGTGAGGCACCGGAACAGGTTGCCCGCAAAAGGGGTGGATGCCCCATCCCTGGAAGTGTTCAAGGCCAGGCTGGATGGGGCTTTAAGCAACCTGGTCTAGTGGGAGGTGTCCCTGCCCATGGCAGGGGGATTGGAACTTGGTGATTTTTAAGGTCCCTTCCAACCTGAACCATTCTATGATTTTATGAAAGCTTGTGTGCCTCCCTGCCAACGTGTAAATGACTGGTGGGTTTGTGCTCCTCTGGCCTCTGCCCAGACCACGGGCATGGCTATTACCTTGAGCTCAGCCATGAGGCTCCCAGCTCAGCTTGTGCTTGCTCACCTTGGTTCACCCCTGCCATTTCAGTGGCCAGTTACATGTGAAGAGCTGTGCTGTTGGCAGTGCTGGCTGGTCCCGGGTTCCTGAGGGAAGTATCATAGAGAATAGTTCTCCATTGTGAGTGGGAGTAAACATGTTTTTTGTTTTGTTTTCTCCCTTTCTGGAGATGCCTGGATTTCCTCACCTCTCAAGGTACTGACTGAGGTCACCTTAGGGACCTCTATGTGGCTACAGCCTTGTGGTCTGGTGTAAGTGTTGTTTTTCCCCAAAGGCTGTGGTTATGTTCCCTGCTCCCACCTGCAATTTTCCCAGTCTCCCCTGTACTGATATTAGTGCTTATGCGTCCAGCTATATTGGTAACCCCTCTTTTTGCTAGGTTAGGCAACCAACTAACAGAAAACTGATCATGAGACTGCTGTAAGAAAGTGTCTTCTCTTGGCTGCATGCTTCCATTGCTCATTTGGACATCTTCTGGGAGCTGAATGCTCAAAAAACTAGCAGAACAACAACAACAAAACCTAAGCAATTTCAGTTTTCTTAGGGTTTAGCTTTCCCATATTTGCAAGCTGTATGAGTAACTGAACTAGTGTAAGAGGTAGGACAGGGGCTTTCACTTTTGGCAATTGCTCAGCTCTACTCGGCTCAACTCTGATGAGAAGCAGAAGCTCCAGTCTCTAGCAGGCTCTGGCCACCATTTAATATCTGTTGGTATGTTAGGGATCTGACTCATGTTTGCTTGACAAGCAGCTCAGGCACACATCAGCTCCTTTGCAGCTGGGGTCAGGACACCACGTTTTGGGCTGGCACGGCTGCAGTGCATGATCTGCTCTACTCCTAGGCAGCAGCCTGCAGCAGCAGAGTGGAATGAAGGGCTGCAAGGAAACACCTCCCAGTATTGTGGGCGCATTTGTGAAAGCTCATCTCCCTAAACCCATCCTGTGTAACAGGGACTCTGTGTGGTGCGTTGGGCCAAGGGGCTCAAGCTGTAAAGGTCAGCCTCGCTGGTGGCAGCTGCCTCGTGGCAGCTGCAGTGGTGCTGGAAGGACCCTGCATTGGCTTTGAGGAGAGGTGGTTCACTGCTATATTTCATAAAAGAAATATTTTTGCCCAGCAGTGTAATGTGAATGGTTTGTAAGCAATGCACTGCATCCCTTTGTCCCTTTCAGGTTCACAATCAAAGAATGGTCTTTTTTTTTTTTTTCCTTTTATTTTCTTTCCTTTTCTATCTCCTCTCCAGCAGCCATTTCTTCTCCAAGCAGTGATAACAGATCCTACAGTTTCTTATCCTAGCTGAGCACTTTGGTGAATCTAGCATCTCTATGAACTTTTTCCAACGTTTCTTGTCTTTCCACCTTGAATGAGCCTCACAGGAAAATGCAGATCTTCTTTTCTTAGGTAGAATATTTCTTTTTCTTCTGCTCTCCCTTGCTTTTTTTTTAAAGAATTCTCACAACACTTTACATAAAACCTAGACTGCTGTGTTTTAGGAATTTATTGAGTATTTGTGCTCATTCCTAGCATAGGACCCAACCAAAGTTCCTTTTCTTTTCTCCACTGCTTTCCTCTCCTTTGTCCTCTCAGCATGGCATGAATGTGGGTTCATGCAGTTGTGAAATGCAAAGTATACCTCATTTGAAAACAAAACAAAACAAAAAACCCTGAACTGAAATTGGCCCTTTAAAGCTGCAGCATCAAGTCTGGCCATGATCCAGCCTGGAGACTTTCCTTGGCAGTGACTGTGACGCAGAAATCTCAGTTTGGAATTGCTCTTTCGGACACAGATTCCCGCAAGAATAACAGGAACGTGATAAGCCGAGTTATGTCAGGCAGCAAAGGCCACTGCAGCCCAGTGAAGGCAATCTGTCCGTTTACCTCCTATGGACTTCTGTGGTGCTGCTTGCATGAAAGGAGGGAAGAAGGGAAAGGGAGGAGAGAACAGAAATGTAGCTGTGGTTTTAAATCCTCCTGTTTCTGAAGGATTTAAGCCACGTAGGTGCAACAATTCAAGCTTCCACTATGGAAAATGATTGCCTTTGTTTCACATGTTCTTTCTGCTGTGCCTCATTAAAAGCTTGTTTCATTGTCGGACTGTACTGAACTCTTACTGGGAGAATTACTGCTCTTTGTTTTCTGGCCTGATCCAGCTGCCTTTAAAGCTGAGAGAAATCTGTTAGATTCAGTAGGTAAGTGGGGAGGTGAGAACAAATGATGCAAACCCAAGTATGTGCTCTGAGTGACCCCGAATGATAGGAAAAAGGTGCAAAGACTGAGATCCTTTGTTAGAGCAATGATATAATTGAAGGCAAAAAGCACATAAAGGTAGCCTGTTCATTTCTAATTTGGGCAATGAGGAGTCTACCCACTTCTTACTGTCTGGCTTGGGGTGGCAAACCGGTGAGTCTGCCCACTTCACTTCCCACCAGGACATTGCTGGTTTGCAGGGCCACCTCAAAACTAATGTGTGTTTGTGTTGCTCCTCACAGCGAGCGCTATGTAGGGGCACATACTCTCCGCTGCTATTTAAAGCATCAATACCAAGTTGGTGCTGGAAATATTACCTTTGACCTGGTTGGCAAAACTGATCCAGTGCAGTATGGAAGTATTACATCTTTCTCTTCTTTGACTCAGGCACAAGGTCTCTGAGGCAAGAGTTAACCCAGGGCAAGGTCTTATCCCAAATATCTTGACCCTGCTCAGTTTTACAGAATTTGTCATTGCATTTTGCTAACACGAATGAAGCGGCTTCAAATGTGTTTTTTTTTTTCTTTCTTTTTTTTTTTTCTTTCTTTTCTCTTCTGCTGGGAATGAAATATTTCTTTCTGTTGCTTACAAAGCCCAGCCAAAGCTCATCCATATTTCTCATGCTGGATGCAGTCCATGAGCAAATCAAGATTTAGTTCTGCGTGACATACAGGGTTTCTCTTTATTTAAAGAATATAGTTTATAGAATTGCATATGCTAGTTCTTTAAAAGCCCATCCACTGAGCTCTTTCTTCATAGTACTCAAATGAGAACACAGTGTTTTCTGTATTGTTTGGAATAGCCTGGGAAACAATGCCTCCCAGTGCGAACAGATCTCCTTCAGTGCGCTGGCAAACTCATCTTGGAGGAATGTGGTTATCGACTAACCCATGATTTCTGATAGCAATAGCTAAAAAGAGTGGAAAAGTACTCAGCTGCCTGCAGTCCAATAGCACAGCAGTTTACCGACGCGCATGATAAAGTTGCTTCTATTTAAAATGGTCAGAAATCCTATTGGCCCAAACACAGCATCCTGGCTACCCAGGAGTGGGGAAACAGCTGTGAACCAAGGCCTCTGGTGATGCAAACTGGTGTGGCTCTGTTGGTTCCAGCGAACCAGTTTTGTCTGCACCAGTTAAATATTTTATCTTACTGTACATTACAGCACTATTACTTGTAAAAAGAGTACTTTGAGTTCATGCTTGTGCTTGTGGGAAAACATTCAGATGGAAAATGTAATCATCCATTGTTAACACAAGTGTCTGGATTCAATGACTGAAAGTTGGCATCGGTTCGTAAGATATAAAATAAGGAACACGCAGAACAAATACACTTGCATAGAGATTGATGCTTTTTTCCCCTGGGGGGAGGCTGGAAAGGGAACAGGTTTTGAGCTATTTCTCTAGTGAGAGGAAGGGAGCTGAGGGATTTTAGTTCTTGGAATACTATAAAGGTCAGTGACATTTGTCCTTGCCTCAACTTGGACTCTGCCCAGATTTTGGGAGTGAGCTCTTCTACTTCCGCCCCATGTCCTGCGTGGACGGCGTATTGGCAAATTTCTGACCGTAAAAGAGCCATGGGCAGGCAGAGAGGAGCTCACTCCTGTATCTTGGCCTCCCCTTCCTTGTAGTGGGCCAGGGCTTCCTTCTTTCCTCCAGATGAGGAGGTCTCAGGGTTTGCCAGGCTTCGAGGGCTGGGTGCAAGAGGGAGGGTGGCAGGAACGTGCTGGTAAAGCAGAGCCTGGTTGTGCTTTCACTGTATTTACTGCATTTCAGAGTGGTGCCTTGCAAGGAGCAGCTGGAGGAAGGCAAAGCCTTGCAAAGCTGAAGGAAAGCACTTCTAGACCTTTGTTAGAATGGTTGACCAGGCTGGGACTGGCAGTTCTCTGCACTGCACAGTTTGAACTGAAGAAATGAGATTGTAATGATGGCCAACAAGGACTAGAGAGGTGGCCCTAAAGCTAAGGAGGGTGAAGGGGAGTATGTGCCTGCACTCCCTGCCTCAGTTGATCCCTCTTCCACCGTATGCTTAAGAGATGAACCACCCTTGCTGCCGCTGCTGCTGCTGCTGCTACTGCTCTTTTACAAGAGCATCCAGGACTGCCCTGAGACCTTTGGGACTGCCCGGTGAAGCTGAATGACTGTATAAGCAGAATAATCTGTAGCACCGCCTTGGTGATTTCACTTAGCACTCCCATTTCTTTTGTTTTTACATAAATGACTTTCTTAAGAAACATTTTAACTAGCAGGAAAAGCAACAAAGGGAAAAATCGGCATCAACACAACAGCTGTGTAGCTCATCAGAAAGATTTCCCAGGTCTGGCACCGCCCTGGGCTCCCTCCTTCCTCCTGCCACTGCCATCTCCGCTAGTTCGGATATTAACACTTTAACCTCACTTTGACACAGCAGGGGTACAGAGGGAAAAGGTTCAGCTCCCTCATACCATCAGAAAGGTGGATTTCCTGGGTCCCAGGCTGCAGCCTGCTTTTCAGAAGCTTTTTGTTTCGAAACAAAAGGGTTTGAATTCCTCTTTTTAAGGGAGGAATATATGAAATGTAGTTACTGCAAGCAGCCACACCATGGCACTAACAGTGAAAACCGGCTCTTGGCCAAAACCTAGAGCTCATGTCAAAACATGCTACAATAGCACATTTTACTACAGCACAGGAATGTTAATGTGATACAATTAAATATTATGTTGCAAGGAAATTACATGTCCCAAACCATTGCAAGATGCATCTATGACCCTGGGGAAACTCTTTCTCTCAGTGGTGTGTTTATACTTATGCCAATTTGCTTTTCCCATAACTCCCCTTCTGCCATCGCCCTGCAAAAGCAATTCCTGCTCCCAACCAGTCCGTGAGGCCCTGGCTGCCTCTGACATCCAGCCTCTTGCGCAAGGAGGAGCGGGGCCAGCTGACGGGGCAGATTCAGGGAAGTCAGACGCAGTTACTGCCAACATATTTCGTAACGAGAGACCCCAAGAAAAGGCTTTGCAAGGGAGTGTCCACGAGAAACTGCGAGCTGTGTTGCCTCTTGCCACTCGCACAGTCTGTGTCCCAGAATTGGTTGGGGCTTTCGGAGCCTGGGTCTCCTGCCATGACGTGGCTTTTGTGGAAGGATATTATGAATAGGTGCAGATTTAGTGGGGAATTTGCTCTCCCACAAGGGCCAACTGATGCCAGACGACGTGGTTGCGGTCTGCCATAGCCCTCCCTCTTCTCAAGCTTAGGCAAGACTGGGTCTCCCTGGTCCAAGTCCTCCCTTAAAGCTTAGTGCCTTGCTCTGAGAGCAAAAGATCATTTGCTCAGACTCTGATTGGTGAAACCATAGACTAAAAAGTGCAGCCATGAAGTGGCTGGAGTGAAAGGTTCGCTGCAGCAGGAACACGTAGTGCCTGTCTTGTCCTTTCACCTTGTCCTTTGCCCTTCCTGGGTACTGTCAGTGCTTGGGTGCACTGCCGGTCACGGGCACTGCCTTTGGAGATTCTGGGGCAATAGCCAGCACTGGGGAGCAGGCACAGGGGCTTCCCAGAAAGGGGTTGCTGGCACAAGGGCTGTTCCCACATTAAGATAAAAATAGAGGCACAAAAGTACATTTTTCACGTGGGACCAATGTCTCAGATATTATTTCACTGACTGATTTGTGTTGAGTGAGGGGAAGACACCTTGATTAATCTGTGTCATTGCAGCGTAATATCACTATGTCTTTAAAAGCTGAACTGCTTTCTTATATCCTGAAGTTTGGAGAGAGCCATCACATGGGTGAACGATAGATTTGCAAACCAAAACCTTATTATATTAATCATTAGCTGTCTCATTTTGCTAGTGCTAAGTTAGAGGAACAAAACTATGACATGAAGAATTTTAAGCAAGTCCTTAATACTATTTCACTCTGGAGTCTGAGGAGAACCTGGTTTCTCAGCCAGAAAAAAACCACCCATAGCATCACAGCAGCACAGGGACCAGCTCTGGAATTAACTCTACCAATGTATAACTGAAGTAAATTGTGCTCTGACTCCTCTGCCTGACAGGATCCTTTGGGGAGCTCCTGGATACACTGCAGGAGGTTAGGAGCTCATCATGTAGGCTGCCACCAACCTGCCCTGGGGAAGAGGCAAGGGGATCCAGGCTGGGGCTGGGCTTCCTCCAGGGGTGTGAGCCAGAGCTGGCCGTGGCCCTGTCCCCTGGCAAGCTGATTCAGCCACACTGGCCTCGTGCAGGCAGCAATACAAACCTCAGGATGTGTTTGTTGCCACAGCCTGTGTGATTTTCATAAGCTGTTCAAATCAGAGCCAGTAATTTCCGTTGTTGGTGGGAGAGGTGGTGGGGAAGAGGAGGGGGAAGGCTGTGTTAAGGAAAAATTTGGATTTTTTTGTCCTTTTTCTGTTAACTGACAATTTTTTCTGTGGTCAAAAGTACTGAATGTTTATTTTGTGGATTTTTCTAAGGATGAATTGCTGCTGTGGGGAAAGGAAGCAGTTATAAGAGCTGTAACACCACTGTCCCATTTTCTGTCACGAAGGGAGAGAAAAAATTTATCTTGCCTAATCACTGTTTTCAAAAGCTGTTACCACACTAACGCTTTAGTATGGGCTGTCTGCATCCTCAATACTGTCACCCCAGGGACTGAGTCGAGCTGCTGGCAGCCCAGGGAAGCACAGGCCCAAGGATCTCCAAAACCTGGATCTTCCTCACAGTCTTCTGTTCCCAGCTGCCTGCTTCGTCTGCTCATGGACATCTACCCGGCCAGCTCCTCAGATGCTGTCTCTTCTGTTTAGACAGAATAGAATTTTTTTTTTTTTTTCCCCCGGGCTGATTTGAATCGTATCCTGAGTGCTAACAATCAGTGCATTTATGATTCCTTTGGTGACACTTGGAACTTCAGCTGTGCTCTTCCAGGAAGGACCCTGCTGCAGCAGTGCCCCTGCACATGGCTGGGAATAAGTGTTGAGCCCTCCTGAGAGCACAGAGCCATGCCCAGCCAGACGAAACGCTTTTTTTATCTCCTGTAAGCTGAATGGGCAGGAAATCCAGCAGTGTGCTCATTGGGTCTCCTCTAAATCAGACTGGGGAGGCCCAGGCACCTTTCCAGACAACCAGGGTTTCAATATCACCTTGCAATTTGCTAAGTTATCAAGACTTCTACTGTTTCAAGTTGTAGGTCTGTTCTCCCCTCCACAGAGCACAGATGCTCACTTTCTTTTCCACACAGAGTAATTCAAAGGTTCCACTGCAAGATTAGTGTAAATAATCCCTTCTGGTGAGCTCTCTAGACAAAATGTTGCCTACAAGCTAATATTATCAGGGCAATTCCTCCATCTGTAATCCAAGAAAACCACTTGAAATTCTAAGGAAGTTGCAGAGATGAACAACCAGTACTGTTTGCACTACTGTTTTTTTAATGGTAGTTGTACCCAAGTCTGTTCTGAATGTAGCCCACTTCTGACAACATGAATAATTAGATGTAGCAACTTCATGGGCTTTTTTATCTCTTAAAAGACTCCTTGATTAGTATTTGTGTGTGTTAAAGTTGTAATCTAATCACATCTTTTGCAAGTCTGTGCACATATTTATGCACACAGTGGGTCAAGTTCTTTGCCAT
The DNA here is from genome assembly GCA_013400375.1 of Thinocorus orbignyianus. Classification (NCBI taxonomy): domain Eukaryota; kingdom Metazoa; phylum Chordata; class Aves; order Ciconiiformes; family Thinocoridae; genus Thinocorus; species Thinocorus orbignyianus. Next base: position 587,037 of record VXBW01000036.1, on the reverse strand, counting down.
AGGCAAGGTCTGTTTGGTGACAGATATTTGGAGAGCTGGTTATAAGTCAACAGCCTACCTATACAACATCCTGCATACTATCCTTACTGGCTGGACAATGCAGACAATAATTAAAAACAGCTGTTGAGTGGTCAGATCTTCTTCCATCCCTTCAGCTTCTAACTGGAACCGATGTACATCTGTGCAGACTGGTCACTCATGCTGCAACAATGAAATTCCCAGTTGGTCTGGAAAGGGAATTTCACTCCATTGGCACTGCTGGTTATCTGGAAAGGAAGGAAGGGAGAATTTGGCCTGGACATCTCAATTCTGCTTTCTTGGCCATCATGCTAAGGGAGACTGCTGAAGGCAGTTGGATGGTACATCCACCCAGCTGGGTGGCATCTCCTCGTTGCAGTCACAGCTGCACAGAGTGGGCAAACCCCTTATTGAAGAGGCAGGAAAGGCTAATGTAAGTCTAGGTGGTGATTGCACGAGTTGATTTTTGTACTTCAGGTAGATTAGCAGCAACATATGTGAGTTCCTCTGTATTATGTAGCTTATTTCAGCTCCTGATTAGGTTACATTGTGTGCACAATTCCTTCCTTGACACTTGACACAGCAGCTGCCAAGGTTAGTTTCTGGACAGGCCTGTCTTGGGAACAGTGTGTGCTGTGATCTGGATAAAGGGTGCTCAGATTGGATGTGTGTCTCTGCTTGCCCCTTTCATTGCAACTTTGTTGTGGTAACCTTTATGAAACCCAAACCAGCTGCTTCCTAGTTTTACATAAAACACGTTAATTGGGACCTCTGGCTTTAGTGAAACAGCCAACTCCTACTTGTAGGAGTTGTCTACATATGATGCTTGTCTCCACAAATTGCAGAAGTGTACCTTGCCCCAGAATTTGATACAGAGAATATTAAGTATTGGTAAGTGAAAGCATATAAAAAACGTGTAGTGAGTTCCTCGTGGCCCTGTTCCTATTAAAAATAGCTGGTGACAGATCTGATTTCCACTCACCACAGTAAAAAAGACTGCCAGGCAATTCCTATGTGTCTATCACTGACTATATTTTCTGGTTGCCCTTTTAGTCACCTCCTTGCACAAGTTTTGCCCAAAAAGCATGTAGTGAAGCTCCCTTCCTGAGGCATCTCTTCTGGAATGTTACTAAAACCAAAACAGTCCCCAACCACAAATGTAGCAGCAGCAGCAGGAGTGGAAATATTTGCATCCCCTTGATATATTTGACTCAATCACATTTCTGCCAAGGTATTTGACGCATTTATATATGATTCTTAGTGTGCTTTTAACAGGTAGTCACAAGTCTACAGATTCTGTGCAACTTTTAAAACATATCAACTTTTCAGAATTATTTAAGGCATGCTGGAAGACAGAGTCTATATCTCTTCTTATGACATCTTTTAATTTTAGAATTAACACTGTTCCTGGGTTTCACAAGCCACCACTTTACACAGAGGCGCTAACCATGTGAGCACCACTGATTTTATGCTGAGGGTCACAGTCCAAACCCTCCCAGCCTGGTCATGGCCTGGCACAACCTTCCGAGTCCCTGAAGTCAAGGGCAGAGCTTGCCCGATTTTAACAACAGGAATGAACTCCTAATCCTTGTAAGTACCTTTTCTAGATAAGCCCTTAGTGGATGGATGTTTGTTGCTCTTTGTCAGCATAATCAGAGCAGGTAACTTTCCCAATGCTGGATGCTGTGACAGCTACTCTGTCTTACTCATATCTTTACAGCTCCATTTATGCCAGAGCCTTTACACAGGTGTGTGCAGAAGTTCATTTCATTTTTTTTTAATAGCCACCCATCAAAGCTTTGCTGCCCTCACCCTTGGCTGTGGCAGAGTGGGAGCACGTGCTGGCTCCCAGGTGCAGCTAACCCTGTTTGGGTCTGTCAGCTGCAAGGCAATGAGGGTGAGTGGTGTGGAGGGACCAATGCTGAGGGTGAGACCTGTCATTCGAACTGGCGGTCAGAGGGGTGCTCCAGCTGTGCATCAGCTTGGTATGCCATTCAGCGAACACTCATGGCTAAGGCAAAAAAGCTTGATGCTTACAAACCACAGATATCTAGGGTATCTAATATGGCAGGCTTAAGTGCTGCTGCCCAGTGGCTGGGTCACACTCGTTTCAGCAGTCAAGTGGTTGATTTCACTGCCAACTATTTTAGCTCTTGACCTTCTGGAGAAATGAAGTAGAAATGAAGCAGTTTTGTGGTTCAGAAGCATCAGTTTGTTTCCTAGCATGACAACCCTGCTGCTCTTCCCCAGGAAGGTTGGTTTCTTGGCTTGTGCCCTTGCAGCAGCAGCCAGAATAATATCAGCAGCCTCATGCCTCAGTTAACTCAGCTTTACATGACATTAAAAAGCATGCCAAGCCAATGAAATTGGGAACCTGAGCAGTGGTAGGCGGTAGCCATTCATCTGTTCCTTGATGTTTTTTGCCTGTTTTCACTGCTGTAGAGCCCCTCTGTCCCAGTCTGCTTGCCTCTGGCAATGGCAGGGCAGCTAGGGCCGTGCAGACACAGTACGTGAGAAAGCGAGACCTATTGTAGTAAGAGTTTGTGTTTGTGGCTTGTGCTGTCATGCAATGAAATTATTGCTGTTTGGACAGGGAAGGGAGCGACTCTGCTGTGAGCTGGTAGCTGTGTGGAGTAGCTGGGGTTGCAGCGAGGCTCTGCTTCCCCAGATGGAAGCACCGTTCCACCTCAGCCTATGCTCTGTCCATGCTGATTGTGGTGTAGCCATGGTACAAGCACTGGACTCAGCTACAGCTTGGGGAATAGTTTGGAATGAAAAGGAGAACACACCGATTACTGTGTCTGCCTATATGTTCTGGTTTATTCCCCTGCAGCAGGCTGTGAATCATGTCTCTGTGGGGTGTGAAGAGGACTGGAGGACAGGGAGAGCTCCCTAGCATTGCATAGAGCTGCAGAGCCACAGGAGAGAACACGAAGGGAGAGAAGGAGAGAACACTGTGCCACCAGGGAGGGGCGAGCAGCCAGGGAGCAGGTACAGATGCTGCTCCTCGGGATGGCTGGGTGCGAGCCAGCATCGTGTTGGGGCTGCCTTCACTTGGTTCCACGCTGGGGCAGACATCACTGCTCACAAAGGCTTATGAGCTCAAGCACAGCACCATGCTAATGCAGCTCTCACCTTTCCTCACTTTGAGTCTATAACTTCTAGACAATGACAACCAGATCCGCAAAGATACCTAAATCCTTCCTGAACAGTATCTTTGGTCAAAAAATGGCACCATACCTGTGAGTCTGGAGGTGCTCTAGAGTTTACTAGCAATTTCCCAGAGATACTCTAAGTTTTGTGGCAGCACAGCACATGCCAGGGATGCCATGCTGGCTGAGCAGCTCACTGTAAGGTGTTTCTCCCAGCCAAGCCTGTACATGGTTCAACATCAAATGCTGAGACTTATTTCCCCAGCTGCAGGGGCCAGCATCTCAGCTAGTCATCTCAGGCTCCCTTCCTAGGTCAGGAAGGGAATTGAATGCTTGTGGAAGGAGGTTTATCTTATATTAAAATGGCTGGTTGCCACCATTCTTATCCAGTAGCTTATTGCCTGGAGGCTTGCTTGAGGGGAATAAGGCAGGGATTTGGGTTTCTTCTCTGCCTGACAGGATCCTCAAACCATCTCCTTCCTGTAAGCCCCAAATTAACCAGGCTATAAACCACCCCGTGGGGGCAGGAGTGAGAGGAGAAAGCATCATCCTTCACTGCACCAGAGAGACTGGGTAGACAAGAAGACTGGTGCCTTTAAAAAACTGGTGCAAAACTGAAGAGCAACAACAGGAGGAGTGGTGTGCCTTTCCTTAGCCAGCACTTATCTCTGAAAAAAATGGTTATAGCTGAAAGACATGGCCTCAGGCAGAAGTTTCCCACCACCTGAGGAGAGCGGTGCTCCAACTGCTGGGCTATTATGTGAAAGGTTGGAGTGTGGCTCTGTCCTCCACCTGTGTTTTAATTGAGAGGTAAGTGCCTGATTGAGTCAAACCTGAGCTGTTTGATGCAGTTGTGTGCTAGGAGAGGCACCTGGAAGAGACAAACTGTGTCAGGCACAGCATGGTACGTCAGAGTCTGGCACAGCTGAACTTCCAAGGGCCAGGGCAGGGTGGGAGGAATGTACAAAACTAAATTTGGATGCAGGTGCAGGGAGCAGTTGGCACATCCACTGGCCATGAAGGCAGCGCCTTGGATGGCAGCTCGTGATGGGTGGCTGAATGTGTCCCCAGAGGTGCTGGCAGCATCTGCAGGGCCTTGGGGCCTTTTGGCATGGAAGCAGGAGGGACCGCCGCAGGGGCCAGAGCATGGTGCTGCCTCCTTTGCAATAGGAGGAGTGATCTCCCCTGTCACAAGTGAATCCTTTAATCTGTGGAAGACTCATAGCCTTGGGGCCCTGCTCTCCTTCCTTTTGTAGGAGGGAGGATTGACTGCCACAGAGGTTTCACGGCAATGCCTTCTTGTATTGCGATGGACATAGGCTTTTTAAAAAGGTTTCCAGGTTTAGGCATTTTTCCTACACCAGTGTTTCTGTGACTCCTGTACCTGTGGGGCTGGACGCTGCCTCAAAGCTTTTGGGGTTCCATTGCATGGCAGGGTGTCCAGACCCATGTGGGGTCTCCCTGAGCTGCTGCCCAGTCACATGTGGGCACCACTTTGTCAGCCACTTGCTCCCCTGAAGACATTGCCTTGGCTGCTATTAGCACTGCAAGAAGTGGTTGGCGGCAGCTGAACTTCCTCAGTTTCTTGCCTCCACGTGAAATGCCACGGCCATTGGCACCCAGCTGCACTGCTGGCGGGGCTGCCCAGGGCTGCTGGCCATGCTTTGAGGCAGTGTGCTTCTTACCCACTTGATCTCAGGGACCAGCCTTGCCTGGCACATTTGAGCGTGCTGGCAAAGTGATAACTTGCAGTGTTTTACTGGGATAGTAATACTCAGCCTTAAGTTTTCCTTCTCGTGCTTTTCCATAGTAGGTTGCAGACGATGGCCTCTGCCTCGTGTGTGAGGCGCGCTGTGCCGGAGCCAGGGAGGGAGCTGGCTGTGGTCATCTTCATCCCAGCAGCTAGGCTAGGCAGCCAGGAGCCTCCCAGCCCCGGCATGGTTTCTGGGAGGGAGCCCCTTGCTTCCTGGGACCCAGCCTGTGCCTTCGACCTGTGCACCGATACAAAAACCTGACACGGAGAGGAGGAAATGCAACAGCCAGCTGGGTGCGTTGGAGATATATTTCAATAAACACGATGCTGCTCTTTCATCACAACCCCCTTCCCTCTCCGAGGATCCTTTTAAAGCCTGCAGTGAGATGCCAGATCGCAGCTTGTGCATTTCAAGGACCTAACTGAAAACAGATGCCATGTTCCTGCCAGCAGCCTCCCCGCGCTGGTCACGGCAGCACTGGCGTCGTGGAGGCTGCCAGCACGTGGGGTACACCAGGGGGGCACGGGCACGGCCCCCCATGCTAGGAGCTGCCGAGCACATCACCCTGCCCCTCACCTCTCCCCAGGGTCCTGGTACTACTTTTTTGTAGTTGTTTGGTTTTAGTCCTTGCAGGGGAAACCGAGAGCAGACTCTAACTTTTTTCTTTTCTTTCTTTTTTTTTTTTTCCTGCCCCTGTTAGTGTTCAGGGAAAAAAGAACTGAAACAAACTCTAGTGTTTGGGAACCAGCTAAAATTAGTATTCCTGATGAATGATGGCTTTCCCATCAGAGAGGGAATTAGTTAATTTTTTTTTTTTTCCCCTGTGGGGCCTGCTTCTTCCTCATGGTGCAGAGTGCTTTGCTGTCCATCCAGAAAATAGGTGTCCAAATCCCTTGCTTCCACCCACAACAGAGAGTTGGCTGTTGCTTCCTTACAAGAATTAAAAAGGGAATCAGTAACATGATAAACACATGCATTGAGTGAGTTTGCTTTCTACTTCTCTGGACTTTTTCTGCAAATGCTCTGCTGGCATGAGATCCCAATGAGGCCATGGGAATCTGCATCACAGTCCTCACAGGATTTAGCTGGAGGGACCAGAGTCGCTGTGGTCCCCCCATGGGTTTGCCAGCAGCAGATCTGCTGCCTTGTGGCAAGGTCAGTGCCTGTGGGGGACAACGGGACAGCCCATCCCTCTGAGGGCAAACAAAACCTCAGCTGGGGATGGCTGCTTGTGACAAGCTGTGCTGTTGTTTCAAGGTTCCATAAACCTAAAGAAAAAGGGTGGTTGAAGAGAGAGAGGTGGCCTTTATGTATCTATTAAATAAATTAAGTTTGAGTGAGCTCTGCTATTGTGTCCTGAAGAAAAGAGGGCTGTTACAGAGCAAAGGAGCTAAAGTGTCTGCCAAAGTGTCTAATACGATGCAAAGTCTTTAGACTTTACATAAAGGAACTATGTGGTTCAACTAAGTAGGCCAGTTAAAGCCAAGCAACCTCTTACACTTTAAACAAAAACTAGATAAAAGCTTCTCCCTGCCACGTGGCTGGGAATAATGGTGTTGCCTCTGGACTCCTTGAACCTGACCTGGGATGTACTAATTTAACTGCCACGACTGGGCTGAACTGAAGAGCCCTTCCTGACTTCAGGGAGGCTGTAAATATGCATATTGTGAAAACACGGCTCTTGGTGGCTCCGCAGCAGAAAATGACAAGTTGTTTAAAGACTACCTGGTTCTGAGTTGACAGGTTTTGGAGAGAATCAGTGCCAATCAAATCTTAAAAATCAATAAAAATGTGCCATGGGAAAAAAAAATGCTCTGGTGTACAAAGTGTTAGGTGTTTTTAAACTGATGATTATTATACTGACAGTGGAAGAAAAGGTGATAGAGGTTGCATTTCTCCACTTCAGCATATTTTACCAGCAGTAGAAATATATTCAGATCTGGAATTCAGGCATTGAGGTGAATCTGTGTGACCAGGGCCTGATTCCCTGCAAGTGGGGTTGGCCTAGAATGTGGGGAAGTTCACCGTGTGGCTCTGTAAGAAGGCTTTGGATGCTCTTTTCCATCAAAATATTAAAAATGAAAAGCTCACTCCCTTAAAATAGGCTCTTCAGTTCATAGATATGTTGTGTCTGGGGAGGGCTAAGGGCAGCATTTCCTCCAATCCGTTGTATACTGGGTAAAGTTGAGATGTTCAAAATGTGCCCGCCACAGATGGAGAAGCTTCACTGAAACAGTGGCTGGATGGAGAGTGACTCCTCAGATGCTGGCATTAAAGCTGCCCTTTGCATTTACATCAGGCTGTATCCCGGGCAGAACCATCAATGACCTGTGAAATACATATGTGCTCCTTTCATGACCCCATTTCTATATATGTACCTTTTTTCCCCCCCCTTTTTCTTTTTTTTTTTTTCTTTCAGGATGTTTTCCAAGCAATATGTCCTGTGTCTGTTGCGGAGTGATACATCTACTGAGGATGGGGCAATTTCCCACTGGTATTTGTCAAATTGATGTAAAATTTCACTTTAAGCATACATTTGTTTAATACTGTTACAGAGTCTTATTCTCAAGCATATCTGGTTTTGTTTAGCAAAAGCGTAGCAAACTTAGTGGTTAGGAAGTAATGCTCATTACTGCTATTATTGTTGTTAGTTGAGCCAAAGCTTTTGAGTATGAGTGGGTGAAAATAGAAAAAAAATCACGTCCTAGCATGCCTTTATCCCATGTCAGGGTTTTTAATATTTCTTTTTTTTTTTTTTAAATTGTGCTTGGAAAATGTGTGTGTGTTTGTGTGTACTGCATGGGTGTATTTGAAAAAGCTGGCTTTATTGCCATCATTATTGGCTTTATCTTAGAAGGGAATGCCATGAGTGTGTGTAAAATATGTGTGTGCGTGCTCTAGATAGAGCTTGTTGGGGTGAGGGCACTTTTGCAAGGGTCTGTAGACATTTCTCCATCTTTCCAGCTACCGAAAACTGTCTGCCTGAGAGTAGAGGACCCTGTGGGGGAGGCGCAGTGGGGCAGCATCCTGCCACCTTGCTTTTTGATGTGGTGTGGGGCCTGATCCTGCCTGCGGGAGGGCTATGGACCCTGCGGGAAACGTAACACCGGGACTAAGAGATTCCCTTGCTCTGCCTGCCTTGTTTTCCTACTGGGTCTAGAGCTTGGTGCCCATGGTGTGCAGATGTGCACGCACATCAAACAAGGCAGAGGTTTGCCCTCTGTGCTGGGGACAGGGAAAGGAGGAAGCCCCTGGGTTAGGATTAGTGGGGATTTTGTAACTGTGAGTCTGGTCACTGTGAATTTATAAACCAAAGCATGTTTTTGGAAAGCTTTTCATATGTTCTGAAGCTTTTCTCCAAAATAATTATAGGATTTATTAAAAAATTTTACAAGACTACGTGATATGAAGAGAGTCTCATACGTAGCAGGGAGAAAACAGTAGAGGTTCATTGGCAAGAGTCATTAATAAGCTCAAAGGGAAAGAGATTGTCAGAAAAAGGAAATTCTCTGGCATGGCAGAATGGCAGGTAATTAATAATTACAGCAATTATAGTAGGTAATAACTAGCATACATTCTGACTGTTCATCAGTGGCTTGCCAGGCTTCATTACTCACAGGTTCCTTCTGGTAAAGAAACCCAACCAACCAACAAGCAAATCTCATCATGTTTTGGTGTGAGTTCAGCTCTTTATGAAATCTAGAAGGGGATGTTTGATATTGAGCCAGAACGGTGCTGTTTTCTTAATTAAGGGAGAGGAGTCCTTCTGAAGGCTTCAGCACAGCTTCACAGGGCTGTCACCAGGACCGCCAAAACCCTGGTTCCTGCTGCTGAACCTGCAGGCAGCATTTCCAAAGGTGAGGGAAAGTGAATTCTCCTCAGACTCACCAAGCCTGGAAATACTGAACACATTTGATTTCCTAAAAGACACTGTGGCTCAGGAGTCCGACACAATATGATACAGTCGGCTTTCTGGACTGTGAGTGTACATCATCAGCTCATGTCCAGCTGCTCAGCCACTGGACAGCTTTTAATCCATTTATTTATTTAATTAATGGAAAACAGACAAATAGCTTTTGCATATTGCATCTAATGGTATGGGTGAGAATCATTCAATCAGTTGGCTTTTGTGGGAGTCCAATGAAAAAATGGCTGAAGACTTCCTAGCTAGGATGGGAGATGCCTTGAAGAAATTAAGATGTTTCTTGACCAGGCAAAAGTAAGCTACGTTATCATAGCCACAGGGAAATGAGCTTGGAGGCTGTTATTGGGACAGTGTGTGTTGATAAGGAGGAATGTGCAGCGCTAGGAAATTACATGTTTTGGGTGGGTACCTTAGAAAAAAATTATTTGATTGACTGAGAATATCTACAATGCCTTGAAGGATGTGCCTTTTATCCTGCTGTGTATAACTACTGTAACTTTGAAAAAGATACCATTTTCAGGGTCAGTTCTGTTTGAGCCAAGGCCATGTAAGTGTGTGATTGCTCTCATGATGTGTGCTATTTTTGGGGAACCGGGTCCTGCTGACCCAAGAGAAAACCAATCACAATTGTACAATTGTACAATGGATGTTGATTCCTTTGTAAAAAAGCCTTGATGATAAAGGATGACTTCTGAATACATGAAGAAATGTGGCATGTCTAGTGAAAAATTTAAGACTGAAAAAGTACTTTAGAGCAGTGTAGCTACGTTTAGTTCATAGCACGAGTGGCAGTGGTGTAAATATTATTCACTAATGGGCATTGGGGAGGAAGAAGGGGAGGCAGAACTCACAGACGAGGGGGTGAATTTTCAGAGGAGGATGTGAAGCCTTAAGAAGAACTTCTTGACTTGCTCAGCACTGGCTCTTGGAGCCTATGGCCCTGAGGGAGGCCACTGGTACTCCAGGCTCTTAGGTAGGAGTTTCAAGAGTGATACTATTTTGTAACACAACTATTTTGTAATCAACAGCTGCTGATAAACCCAGAGCTTTTGGATGTGAGGGATGCTACTCCCATGAGCTTGGCAGGGCAAAAGGGTGCACCCCTCTGAAAAGCTATTCACTGCTGTTACCAGATTTTTATTTTATTTTATTTTTCCAGAAAAGGAGACTCTGTACTTAGACCAATGTGGTCGTGAGTATGGCAAAGCAGATGAAGAACCCCAGACTTTCATCAAAACACACTTGACTCAGTGAAGGTGTCAAATACTCTGACGAGACTCCCACTGAGCAACTGAAGACAGAGGAACAAAGTGTGTCCCCATGCTGAAACTGCACGTAACCAGCACCATTGAATGTGTTCCTGATTTCTCCAAATCCATCACGATGCTTCTGGAAATACTTGAGGCTTCTGAATATGCTATAGGGGAGAGCTTTTTTCAGAAAATGACATTTACCTGCTGCTCAGTGCCTTATGTATTCAAAGTCACAACCACTCTCCTTTACATGGCAACAAGAAGAGGTGCAAGGCTGGCATTTGACTTTTGGAAAACTTCTAGGTGCCTTAGAAAAGGGGCCTGTGTTTGCTAAAACTGTGGCATTTGTGTGGCATTTTTCTTAGAAGGCCGAACAAGGTGCCATCCTTAAATTACTCATTTGGCGCAAAGAATTGGTATCGGGGTTTCAGTTCTGGTGGTTTGAAATGGAAAGAATAAATGCAGCACATGTTTCATTGTTAACCAAAACGAAGGGATGAGATATCTGAGAGCTTTGTGAGGAGCCTGAACCTGTTCCAGGGCTAGAGAGACAAAACTGAAGCATGCAAGCTAGCTGGTGTGTGAATTTAGGAAAAATGGAGAGATGCCTTTAACATGGTGAGAACGAAAACTCATCTTTGGATGATCTTCCAAACACTTAGCTTGAGACAAACATTGTGTAGCAACATTTATAGGCACTGCAAAAGATTTTAAAATGATGTCTTTCCAATTTTAAACTGAATAGTCTTTGCAGACGCTATCCAATTTCAGCTGTACTCATGGGATTAGATGTCACAGAAGGGTCTACTGAAGAGACACGAGCCAGAGGGTGTTATATTTTGTATGTAATGTAGCAGAATGTCTCTTCTCTGACTCCTCCCTTAATTGTTAGATTTCCCCACGTATTATTGATGGTGACTTGTAAAGGCCTCAGAAAACATACTGCTGCTCTTAGGTTTTTTGGTCCTAACCAGTGACGTGATGGTTGACAAACTCTTCGTGAGGACCCACTGCAACATTACCTAGCTCCAAGCACTACAGCAAAGACTCTGCAAAAACCCATTTACCAGATGCTTAAAGGCAGGTCATTAATGCTTGAAGTTGAAAACATTGCTAGAACATTGTTTGTGAAGACATTGAGTGCATTTTTCCCCCTGTCATTCCTGGATATTTTGCTTTAGTGGCTACCATGTGCCCAGCACAAGTTTGTCTCCCTAGCCCATCTTTCTAAACAAGGATTTGTATGCTGATTGTATTGCAGGTGTCCTCTTCCAAACATAGCTGAACTTCTCATGAAATCAGTGCTCGTGGATGCCCATCATGTCTCCTGCAGTCCTTTCCTCTGGAGAGTTATGCAGTAGATTGTGACCGGCTTGTGAACTCTGAGATGGTAACCTCCAGCAAAGAGCAGCAGCAGCAAAGTGTTGCGGAGGTGGGACACAGAGTGCAGTCGTATCTTGCTGCTAAGCCCTAGAAGGTAATGTTTGGCTAGGTCATCCTCAAGTCAGCACAGACCTTGTCTGTGTGTATCAGCACAGTAAAACTTTGTATATATGTATCATTGCTTTTTTTTTGACACGAAGTAGGAGGTTTTATTTGGTGTTTTTTTTTTCTTTTTTTTTTCTTTCTTTTTTTCTTTCTTTTTTTTCCCCTTCTGTTCTTTCTGGTAAAAACCCCACAGAAACTCTCTCCTCCATCACCTTTTAAGTTGCGTACAGGTCTCCACCTCTCAATGATGGTTGTATCCAAGAGGTTTATACTGTTCCAATAAATAGATTAAAAGCCTGCTTAAAATTCTTTCCTCTGTTTAATCTGTAATTTTTCAAAATACTTTAAAAAGCCCTAGGGATTTCACTGCCCATCTTGTCTTTTTAGGCTTAAAGCCCAGGCATTTTTTGATAGACTGCCTGTCTCACTACAGATGTACTTTGAACCACAGTTTTACTTGGAGAGGTGCTGCATACCTTCACCCTGGAATCTCCCAATGTGCATCTGCAGCTGACTCCCTCCTGTTGCTGCTTATAAAACTTATTTTTGCTGGTTTAGGGAAAATACAAAGAGTCTAAAGTTAGAAAGCTGTGTTTTCACCTGCCTCTAAATTATGATTTCTGCTGCTGTAGAGGGTTTAAGCTCTTTCAAGCCCAAAACCTCACTGGGGTTGCAATAAATCTTGAAGACATCCTTCAGTGTAGACATGTCTGGTAGCTGCACTGTCACCTGTTAATGTCAGGATGGAGGACTTGCTCACATCACAAACATTGACATCAAGATAAAGCACATTCTAATTAAGCATTTGGTGAAAGATAATGTTTCACAGCAGTCTGAGAACAGAAGACACCTGTGCAGTTGGAAAGTTAAAGATAGTCACTTAAAACTGCATTTATTTAGCATGCTCTCTTAAATAACCATGCCACAGACAGGGACAAAAATAGCAGCTACATGAGAAAATATATGTATGGATTTGAAACACCTCCAATCAAGCTTCACATTCAATGTGAAGAGATTTAAAAAAAAAAATGAGGCTGGTGAGCCACAGAGTTGGGTTTGGACGTTGGCAGGATAATTTCCCAGCCATCCGCATCCACTTCTGGATGCCTTTTTCTGCATAGCCCTTTAGCTCAAACCAAATTCTGAGCAGCCTCAGCCTGGGCTCTCAGCCTGTCCTCTGTGCTCATTTGTCGCTAGTTGGTTAGCTAATGAGTCACTGTCTTCTCCATCCCCTGCTCAGATCCTTGTTGCTGCTGTTCTCCTGCTCTCCAGCTCCCTTTGGTCCAGGGTGTCCCTGGACAGCTGCTGTTGGTCTCATGGCCCAGTGCTGGAGGGAGGTTAGGAGTTTTTATATATCAGACCAAGCATACCCTGCTATTCCATGCTAGGTTGGGTTCCAGCTTTGTATTCTTGAAACTATGCTGACCTCAACCACGAGCCGATACGTATCTGTGGACCCCCTGGGTAGATAGTGCTAGATCTGAGCCTGTCTCCAGATGATTGAGAAAACCTTGAGTGTCATGAGGGATGTAGCCTTGGAGGTACTGATCCCTGTTAGAAAATGTTTGCGAAATGATTTGGGAAGGGGAACGAAAGCACATCCTCTAGCTGAATTAATGCTGCAGCCAATAGTACCATGGCTCAGCCATAGGTAGCTTTTATTTCTACGTGAGAATTCATCTTGGAATGAAAAAAAAAATCTGGATGTGTATTTTGTGCATTTATATCTTTTGGCATGTTTGAGAAGTTACTAAACATCCAAGGCTCAGTTCTTCAAGACTGTTTTCTCTTTCTTTCCCTTTAGAGCCATGACAGGGGACACCGGCTGGAGCCCGTTATGCTCCAGCTCACTGGTGTTTCCAAATGGTGCAACCCAGTTCGAGAGACAGCCGCCTCCAAGGAGTTCAGTCCTAAAAGGTCAGATTACTTATTTGTAACCAGAGCCAATGTTCAAGTATATTCTCCACAGTGTACTTCCACAAAAAAATAATAAAAAAAATATCTGTTTGAGACTTTTATATCATCTTTAACATATACCCAAATTATATGTTTGATGTTCCTGCCTGAAAGCTCAGCTATAAATCAGCTGGGACAGGGATTTTCACTGCTCTTTTCCCTAACATCAATTCTGGTACAAACAGTATACAAGCATGAATAATTCTCATAATTTCAAGCTGGTATTTTTGATTACAAAAGCGCACCCTGTAACTGGAGTGTACACTTCTGAATATCTCTTAGAATCTGCTGTTCATTGCTTCTGAATATGCATGTAACTGAGACTGTAATTGTACTGTAGCGTTGTAAAACTATTCAGTTCGGGAGTCTTTGAAGTCTTGTACATCTCTATCTTCTGCAACAAAAATGAAATCAGAACATAAAATGAACCTTTTTTCCATCAAAATAGCCTATTCCAGTTAGCATACTTTTAAACAAGAGTTGGAACATGATAGCAAATACGAGCGCTATTTGAAACTGCCTGTATTTGCTTTTCTATTATGTGCTTGCAATAATTGAAATTAGGTAGAGGGTGAATACCAGCAGGTGTCCTCATTTCAATTCATCTTTCTTAAAATAAGCCAGAAATGAATACTAAAAATGTGTACATTTGTGCCTCTAGGAAGATATCTGATATATTTGATATAACTGTTACCTTTTAGAAGTTGTGAAACTTATTTTTGGCTGCCAATTATTCCTTTTTCTGTTGTGTGCATAACAGTAGAAAATTAAGAAGTGAAAGTGTTTTGATAGAGCAAAATGTCCTTTATATGTTAATGTAAATTCCAGAAGGTTTGTGTGATGCTTACTGGGCAAATGCTATTACTGAAATGGGCTGCAACAACAAGAGCTTCATAGTTAGCTTTGGTACAGGGAGACTTGCAGGAGCCAGGAACTTCCTGACAGCACAAGTCAAAGGGGCAACTTTTTAGAATTTTCTCCTAAATATAGCTCTTTTGGGCAATCCCAGAAGTTAAACAAGCATTCGATGTTGTCACGACAGTCACTGGAGGGCGACTCAAGGTATGTGAGAGACTCCACCTTGTGCTTCCTGGAAGTCAGGGGCCAGAGAGCAGAGTTGAGGGGTGGGTGAGGTGAGGGGGTGCACTCCCACAGAACCGAGTAATAGAGAGTTTGGATAACCTAGCCAGAGCCTATCTTGATACAATCCTGAGGGATGGGGTTGGAGAGGTGAAAGAAAGTATGAGTTAAATCAATATGGGATTTATCCAGACTCCTTCCAGTCTCTTGATCTTGGCTGTGCGTGACAAGGATGTGCAGCCCCTCCTGTCTCACGCTGTGATTTAGAGCTGTGCGCTTGCCTCTTGGTGGTTGTGAGGATTTTGACACGGGTAAGTTTTCCAGAAACTTAGTGCTTGAAGTTTCCCTCTTTGTCTGTGTTTGAAAAAATAAATCACTGTTGCTTGTCTTAAAATCCATTTAGATATTAAAACAGGCTGGTTTTCTCTCTCTCCTTTTTTTTTTTTTTTTTTTTTTTTTTAACTTAATTTATATTTTTTTTTTTTTAATCTCATTAAATAGTTTGTGTTCTGCAAATGCAATTTCAGCTTAGTGGTGGGTGCCTATAGGTTGGGCACAAGTTTGACAACAGTATGGATGAATAGAACATGGAAGGATTTCTCAGAATTGTCTAAATAGTTTGGTTTGATTTTTCAGAAATAAATCAAATCTGCTACATGGAAGGATTTAAAAAAGAGGCCAAGGGCTTAGGAGGTAACAGGTGGAGTCAACCATTTTCTTCTCTCTCCCATCAAACATCCTCTTGTCTCCTGGCTGGGAAGCTTCCTGAGATAGGGGTTTGAAGGCCTCCTCTGAATTGGACCTGTTTCCCCTCTTCAAGCTTGTCCTAACTTTTAGGGAACAGGGAATTTGGAGGAAGATCTTCCACAGCTTCTGCAGTGACAGTGTGTTGTACGGTAACATGGAAAAGACAGTAAATGAGTAATTGTTTGTCAGCAATTAAAAAAAAAAATTAAATTAATTTCTTCTTCCACTTTTCTGTTTTCAGTGTGCCTCAGCTCCCATCTGTCTCGAGAGAGGCTGTGGGTAGCTGCTGGGCAGAGCTGTCCTATCCCCATGTTCCTACTGCCCTTCCCTTCCCTACTGTTGATTTTAGTATCTGGAGTTGTTTACCAGTAGCAATATTTGGTCCAAAGACTGATCCACTGTGCTTAATGGTGAAGAACAGGAATTGCCTCTGTCCTAATATGTTTGTTCAAAGAAGGAAAAGGCACAGAAGTGTCATAAAGGACCTTCTATTTTCAAAGTCAGCTCTGAGGCACTCTGTGCCCACCACAGTGCTATGAATCCTCCCACAAACTCAGCATGGGCTTACAAATGCTGGGATGTGAAAGGTGCCGAGGGGACAATCCTCCCTCCCAACAGTAGCACTGCCAGCATAGCTGCACCACGGTGCAGTGGCTGTCCCCTCCTACACACACACACATACTTGTCCTTCTCCAATGGTCTGTCATGCTTTTGACGGGCAACGCTTTTATTCTCCTCTCCCAGAGGCAGTGGTGGTGCCTTGGTGTCATTCACATGGTGATTTAATTTTGGTGATGGTCTCGACATGTTCCCTCTCAGATGTCCTGCCAAGGCTTTGCTTGGACCTGGCTTCAGGCCACCCTAGAGGGCACCGATGCCTTGCAGACCAGAGCTAGGTTGTGTCTGCATTGGGAAGGGATGGCTATTGGGAAAGGTGCAGCAGAGCAGTAACTTCATGAAGAGGATCTTGGAAAGCCACAGATACTTCTGGCAAGGGGATCTGAGAGAAGTGCATTGGGGGAAAGCAGGAGTTTCTCCTGCAGGAGGGTCATGTCTAATTGTTGTAGCTACCAACTCACCTGCTGGACTTTCAGTTGGCATCAGCAACTACACAAGCTATCCTGAGAGAGGCCAAGTAACAAAGAAGCCTGGTCTATTTTTGTGTCCTCAAGTAGTCTGCTGCCTGTTGTGCTTACACAAGGAGCCAGCCCTGCTTCTGAGACACCCTAGTGCTGGCGCTGGCATTTGATGACCTTCTAGCTAGTCCCTTCCCAGGATCCAGCTGCTCACTCATGAAGGGTGATACCCATCACAGACCAATAGCTGTGGCAAGGAGGCTAGTCCCTCCTGGGAGACTGTCTGGATGGTTATGGGCTGCTGCCTACCATTAAAGCACTTCTCCATGACAAAGAATGGCTTATGTATCCAAAGTATGTGGAGCCATTGATTTAAAACCAAAACATATTTATATGCTGCCATCCTGTACTCAGCACTCCCCTCATACCCATGAGTAGATGAGACTTTGTACAAGTTGATGAGACTTTGTTCTCTCGGACACCAAGTCACAATTTGCCTGGGGCAGACTTCATGGCAGACTTCATGCCTCTGTCAGCCTCATGAGCCCAAAAGAGCTTTTCCAGCCTTTTCTCCCCTACTCATTCTGCAGGCTTGATCTTTACCCTTTGATGTCCAGATCTACAGCCTTAGAAAAACAACAGTTTCACTGGGGTTGGGGCAGAGCTGTCACGTCTTCCAGGCTGTAAATCTGACTATTGTGTTTGAGCATTGCCTGTGATGCTTCTTATCGAGATCATTGTTCCACCCTTTCCTGTTTGGTTTCTTTCACAATTCCTTTTGAATGGGCTCCCTAGTAAAGAGCCCATCATAAACAAACACGTCGAGCTTTGCACAATGCAAAATAACATTGATTTCCCAGTTTTCATCCCTTGTGGCATAAAAAATGCACCCCAAATATAAAATGAAAGAATCCCAAAGGGATGGAAAACATCTGAGAGCTATAGCCTCGAGTGGCAAACCACTACTGGTGAAGCTGAGAACTCCCCAACCAGTTTCCAGCTTTCCCAGGGTTTTCACAAGTGGGAGAAGGCAGTGGTGTGGGCGCACAGAGGCCCCCCAGCAGCACCCCCAGTCCAGCCCTCCAGCAAGGTCTCACGTCGATTCAGTGTCCTCTAGTGGTAAACCTGCAGCACAGGCACAGTAGTGGGAAACGGGGACCCCTTTCTGCTTGGCTTCAGAAGAGTCAGCAGAATGCGGCCTTGGGAAGGAGGGCTGTTGCGTGTGTCATCCAAGCCATGGGTATAAGGTGTAGCACCTATATATGTGTTAGCCAAGTCACAGCGTCACTGCCATCTGCTTCGGCCTTCGGTGTTAGACATGCCAAAGAGGGTTCTGGAGAGACCCATTATTGGAATACTTCAGGATATTCTTACAGCTGAGCAAACCATCCATATTTTTTCAGGGCTGTTCCCTGTGAATGACTAAGGCACTTTCTTAAAAGTAAAATTTACAGCTTCACTTGAGTGCAGGATGAAAAAGCAAAGCTGCAGCAGTAAGAAGGAGCCCTCTCCATCCCTGCAGCTGGCCAGGAGCCAGGTGCATTGCGCAGCAGCAGCAGCAGCAGCAGTGCTTAGGGGGGCTAACGGCACCAGCTCTAAAATCTCTCCCTCCCCCACGAGCACTGGGAATAGCACACTTCTTCTTGATGTTTTCAGCATGTTGGCACTAATTCTCCTTGTCACATTCAGTAGCCTTTGCTTACTTAAAATATCATAACCAAACTGCATTTAAAGTGCTTTAATTGATCTCCTTTTCTAAGTTCTCTTGCAATTTCTTGCTCTTTCCTCCCCTCCCCGCTCCCCACTCCCCAGCCTCTTCTATTCCCATCCTCCCAAATTCTTCTCAACTCTGCTGCTGGATGCGGTTTCCCGACTTATGATTTAGTGATTTCAAATCCCTTCAGACTCTGGGTATGTTTTCTGTCTGGAGATGAACTCTGGCTAAGCTCATTTCTAGCGGTGACATGAAGGCATGACTTGTTATTTTGGCACGCAGCACAAAGTCGATAGAGAAATCAGGAGATCAAATGGATCTCTGCATTAGGCTAGCTTCCTGGAAAAGATGATGCACTTTTTGTTGTTATCAACACAAGCTTCCAATTAAAAGTATGTCATAACACTACCATTGAGGAATAATGATTCAGCTTCTCAGATAATGGAGTGTTTATCCACACCAGAAACACATCATTTTAGTGGCTGTAACCCCTCTTCTCCCCCTTTCCCCTCCCACTCCAAATATCTTTTTGTGTAGCAAAACCACATATGAAACCTTTGGCTGTAAGCATTCTCCCACAAATGTGAATTCAAGCACTACCTAGTATTTTCTTTTAACAGATTTAGAAAAGTTTTTTTTTTTTTTCTTCCCTTCCCCTCCCCCCCCTACTTTTGCTGTCACTGAAGGGGGCAAGGAAAACTCTTTGAAAAGTCTGAGGCTTTTCAGATTACACTGGTTGGCTAACTATTCACTGAATTAGGAGAAACAGAGAAATTATTTCTGTTTCTGTTTGCACAATGTTTTGCTTCAGACAAACTTGTATTGAACACCCCCGACAGTTTTTTTTTTTCCCTTTAACAATCCACACTGTTTGGATGAAGTGCACAGCTGGTTCTTGGAGGTTGCACAGGAGCCCAGATCTTCCCCCTGTCTTGTTAAGTGTTGAGAAGTTACAAAGTTCACTGAGGACATCCTCTGTCTATGGTTTCAGTGAAGCTTCCTTGCAAAGTGGAACCACTTCAGAAAACAAGCTTAAGGACTTCAAAGTTAAAGGCTGCTCTTGAGATTCAGCTAGAAGGGAAGCAGCAGCTGCTGTCTTCTGGGAGAAAGGCAGACCTGGTTCTACACTCAGGTGAGGCAGGCAGAAGTTGAGGATGGCAGATCCCTAGGATAGTTAAATGCCTCTGGTCTTATCAACTGCTTGGACCGAGCCACAGCTCTGGAAAGCCAAATCTGCTGCCTTCTGCCACTTTGGGATGTGTTGGGCTAGATGCTGAGCTCCTGTCTGGCCATCACCAGTGACAGCAGTCTCTCCATCCACCTCCACCCCATGCCACCTCTTTCTCTTCCTCTTTCTCCCATGGCAGGAGCAGCCACTTCCCAGCCCCTCAAACACTTCCCAGCCCCTCAAGCACAGCAAAACCTGGCTTTGCTCATGTGGCTAAAACCCTGGAGCTGGTTCTGATGACATCCACTGAGTTACTCATGCTCAAGGAATGGGTGGAAAAGGCAGGGATCACAGTGGGGTAAGGGAGCAAGGTTGGTTTAGGGTACAGACAGAGATTTTGTCTGATCAGAATTATTTCGCCTCAGATGCTCCTAGTTCCTGCTGGCTGTAGAAGCCCAGGGGAGCTGAGAGCAGTTGCCTCTGTGTTAACTGAGCTGGGCTGCTCCTCTGTGTCTGCAGAAATAATGTTCCCTGTAGCTCTTGGCAATCTTTTGGTTTTCCCACCATGTTCCATAAACCTATCTATAGCACCCTGCCCTTTCCCCTAACTGCTGTCTGGGCAAGAGGCAAAACAATTTGTATTTGGCTGGAGATATGGCCAAATGGCCAAACAGGCCAGAGGAATAAGGTTCAGTTTGAAACCTTTCCCCTGGCAAAGGCCCTGGTTTGGATCTCTTGTCTCTCTAGATGCTGATTTTCATGCAATTCTTAAAAATGTTAATTTCTTGATGGTGGCAAGGTTTTCTCAGTTTGCACCATAATGGGCCAAAAACGGGTCCAGAAAAACAGCAGGAAAAGCTGTCAAAAAGACAGAGGGAGAGGAACTTACATAATCTTAATTTCCATGGGAACCCAACCTAATGTGAAGATCTTTATCCTATCAGTCCACCCTGAGCAGTGCGAATAGATAAAAGATAATATGATTTGTGGAACTGCAGACTGTAACTTCCAGCATGTCTCTATGCCCTTACACTCCTCTGCCATCTGCTGCTCATTACCAGTCCACCTGACCCTTGCCCCCTTGCCAGCAAAACTGTCCCTGTAGTCTCTCAGGGGACCAGCCTACAGAGCAGCAATTCTCTGGCCAGCTCTCACTTGCACTCATTTTGTGTGTGGCAGGGTGGGCAGGAACTCAACAGAAATGTGAAGAAATGTGTTCTGTGACTAAAGTGTCTAGAACCTACTTCTATGTGCCCAAATCCTTTTGTTGTTGGACCGGAGCACCTTGAAATGAGACAAAAGCTTCTGAGAAGCTTTCCAATGGATCCTACGTGAGCAATTAATAGAACCATATAAGAGTTTGATTTGGAAGGGACCTTAAACATGATCTAGTTCCAACCCTTCTACCGAAAAGTTTTTTACCTTCCACTAGACCAGGTTGCTCAAAGCCAGTCCGGCCTGGCCTTGAACACTTCCAGGGAACACTTCTAGGGAACACTTCTACAGCTTCTCTGGGTAACCTGTTCCAGGATCTCACCACCCTGATAGTAAAGAATTTTGTCATAATAGGTAATCTAAATCTCCCCTCTGTCAGTTTAAAACCATTGCCCCTCATCCTAGAGGTATGAAGTCAATTCTCACTGATGCCTCTCACTGAGGCATCCTCCCACAAACAGTACTGGCAGACCATGATTTTCATTGATGTCATCTTTGGCTTCAGGTTATCTAAAAAGTTTATGTATTTGTATTACAAATACTTATGTAAGACAATCTAAGTAACCCTTTCTTGTTTTATCCTTCCAATCTCCTCTTTTTTTTTTTTAGTTTATTGTAGAGGAGATGAACAATAATTTGATACTCAGGAAGAAATAGGAAGTTTCTACACTATTCGAGTTGTGTGTTGTCACCTTTCTTCCTAGAGAGACAAGGTGATGTAGTGGTAGTGTGTACCCCTCCCTCTGAGTAGGGGTTTTGACAAAAGTGCCCACAATTAGCTATTCAGTAAGAAAGTGGATAAATGTCAGGCTTGATTGTGTAACTGGGTAAAAAACAGGAGGAGCTGACTTGATAACACATGGGTCTGTCTTGACTGATGTTTAAAAAAAGTCATCTTCTTTAGCCAGTGGAAGAGGGAGTGAAGGTCGGGCATAAATCTTGCAGATAACGGTTTACCTAGGTTAATAAAAATACTGTGCAACTCACTAGTAAAATGGGCCAAACTAAACCACCCAACATAATGATGCAATAGCATATTAAGTACTGAATATGCGTGTGGGAAGAGTAATTTGAGTTGGAAATGATTTGTAGTCACTCAGGAAATCAGATGTCATTGTGGATAGCTCAGTGAAAACATCTGGTACAGAGGATCAAAGGCAAATGCTATTTTGGTTTGGAGGAGAGTGCTATTGAAAGTAATATGATAGCATAATGTTTCAATCAATAGTGTTCAGTAGGTTGTGTTCCATTTCAAATGCAGAGGTACAGCCAAAGAAGAATGGTAGAAAGGACTAGATTTTCAGAGGTGGTGCTGTTGAAGGGAGAGGCAGATGCTGGGGCCATGAGACAGCTTAGCTCTTCAGATATTGCTGTTGGATTGTGGGACACTTATGTCAAGGCACCTTTTATTTATCTTCCATAAAGCAGGCATTGCAATTGCTTGCTTATGGCAGCAGTAGATACTTGAGTACTGGAAATCTTGACCTCAGGGCTTGATTTTTTTCCCCACAAGAATTCAGGGAGTCTTCTGGTCTATGCTCTCATGAGGTTAGGGTAGATAGTGGTCCCTAGTCTTAATATATATCACTTAGCATGGATTAAGAGAGGAAAGAGAATTTAAGAAGAAAATGAGAGACAGTTTACAGGTGACATAATTCTAGAAATACATTTGAAGTACAGGAAGAAACATGTAGATTAATTTCCTAATGAGGAAAGCTAGTGAACTGTAACAGACCCAACAGAATACCTGTGTTGCTAGTACATCCAGACTTATGTAGTTGTGTTTTATCTCAAACCAGGATAGCAAATCTAAAATCCCCAAATGTAATTTTTTTTTTTAATTATGTCTGGAAAACTTTTATTTGCAGTAGGATGGAATACTCTCTATGTGCCAAAACAACACCTGATTTTTTTTTTTTCCTTGATCAGTCTGTAAAGGACTGTAAGAGGTTGAAATATTTTTTAAGTTGGTGTTTTTCCAGACTTTTGGTTGACAATTTACCTGTAAGGGGCTCAGAGAACAGGAACATTTCCTGTCTAGAACAGGAAATATTTTGGTAAATTAGTTGTATTAGTAGAGGCTGATGAGCTTTATCATCAGGTGGTGGAAAAACACAAGGAATCTAAAAGAGATCTAATCTAAAAGGAGAAACTCAAGCAACCTAAGAGGGATGCAGATTACTGTGGAGAGCAGAAGAATTTCAGATAAAATCAATTGGGAAAATGTCATTATTAAACTTCATTTGATTGATTTCATGACAAGTAAAAAGTTCTGTGCCTAGTCAGGCAAAATCAAATGCAGAATTACCAATAACGTGCATGACTTTATACAACAACATAGCAAAAATAGGGATCTGGGTGCTGTAATGGAGCACAAACCAAATAGCTTTCAGCCATATGCAGAGCCAGAGTAGAAAGAATGGGGAGGCATTGCCCTTCCTCTCTGCATGCTGTAAACTGACTTGAGCATTGAGATAGACTACCTACCTATTCTCCCATTCTGTGAACTTGCTGTATAAAGCTTATTCTGCTATTTTAAAGGCTGCACATACGATTCTGGAGCATATGAGCAAGATCTGGAAGAAAAAATGCAGACAAATTAGATGGAGACCTGAGGTGGACAAAATAGGAACTCCTGAAGGTCTAGAAAACAGCCCCCATGAAATAGGCTGAAGAGAATATTTGATTCTTTGGGTTGAATGCTCTGTTTAAGACAGCAGAGAAAGAAAAAAAAAGTAACATGGAGGGTGGCCACTATAATGAACTGCACTGAATGTTTAGGTTGGGTAGCACATGCCTCAATTTCCTGTTGCAAAACTTGCTTCTTATTTGATGTCACATGGATGCCTAGGGCATGTGTTTCAGAAGGGCATACCACCTTGAAATAAATTCTTGGAAGGAGGACAGCTCTGCTGATGTTGATGACATGACCCCTGTGTTTGCTCTGGGGTTCTGGGTTTCAGACCTTGAATGGAGATATTCAAGGCAGGTTCTGTGGACTTGGAAGCATGTGGCATCTAGTGTCTATGACAAGGAAATAAAAAAGTGGATTTCATAGCGTTGCGCCATATCGCTGCATCAGGAAATGGAGACTTTTTGGCAAGGGGTTCTTCCTGAGGCAGTGTCATTAGAGACTTGGCAAAGAGAGGTTATGGCTAACCCATGGGATATTATCTTCAAAGGCTCTTTTTAGGCTCCTTTGTGCAATGAAGTCTAATAATTCACAAGGACATGTAAAATCTAGAGGGGTTGTCTTGGCAATTACATGCTGTTTGAAGACTGTTTAGCAATAGCCTGCTCTGGAGTGGCCAACCTTTCATGGCCTGGGAGCCAGGAAACAGAAAAAAATGGGTGGCACTAAAGGGCAATGGGTCTTAAAGCGCTCAATTTATGATTTCACGGATGTTATGAGTATACCACATGCTATTCACTTGATCTTTGCTTTCTTCAACTCTTTTTAAAACATGCTTATTGTTTGTATATATCTGCAAAATCCTGTTCTTACAGCAAACTCATCAGTTGTAGTTACCCACAGGCAGAACTATAAAATGAAACCATCTAGGATTAGTGTCTTTGTGCCTGTTTCATGCTACCCTGCAGCACCCATAAGGCTGATGCTTGGCACCCCTGATACATACTGCTAACTAGCCCCCAGGTGCTGCGGCCTCTCCTTGAAGTCCTGGGACCCTACATCTTTGCTTTCAAGCACACAAACAGGAAAAGGCTTATTTTAGCAGTTCCCAGATGCCGTAAGCCATGGTTTCCACAACTCTCCAGCCTGAAAGAATAAGCCCATGGTGCCCAGTCAAACACAAACCAGCTGCGGACAGCACATGCTCAGATGGCTCTCTGTGAGGCTGATTACTGCCAAGATGCAGTATATCTGTAGGGTGCAGTAGAGGCAACAGGAGTTGTGGGGCAGCAAGAACACACTTTCCCTCAGGACTCTGCCAGTTATTTGCCATCAGAAAGACCAAGTAGCCAAGTAAAGTCAGCTCTAGGACTCTATTGCCTCAGATTGTCCCCTTTCAGGGGTAAAACATGGCCAAATTAGGCAGGCTAGTCATTGATGGTACCATGGTGGGGATGCACAACTTTTTCCAGTCACGCTGGGGATGTGTCAGTCCAGGCATCTGAGGAAAATGATTCAACGTGTTCAATATGGGGGCACTGGTCACAAAATTAAATGCTCCATCTGTTGCAATGATGGAATTTATAACTTTTTTACCCAGAGAGCGCAAAACCAGCTTGAGACCGATGCCACAGATCAAGCTTTTTAAAAGCTGCACTCGGGAATATCTTATAAATCTGGGTAAAATTTCTGCAAATGCCCATTTATACATGGGGAATGGTGGATCCCTGTCTTCAGCAGTGAGGCATATAGTGCTGAAGAATCAGATATGAAAGTCTGCAGAGGCTGAGGCTTTTACTTGTTTTTCTCAAACTCATACCCCAT
Organism: Thinocorus orbignyianus; assembly: GCA_013400375.1. Lineage (NCBI taxonomy): Eukaryota > Metazoa > Chordata > Aves > Ciconiiformes > Thinocoridae > Thinocorus > Thinocorus orbignyianus. The sequence goes on along the minus strand of VXBW01000036.1, from coordinate 562,035 downwards.
TTCAGAACAAGAGGTTTTGAGCTAGCAGAGATTGTGCTAACTGTAGGGACAGCCCACTCCTGGGAACCTTTCCTTCCCTGTCACAGCGTCCTGGCTTAAAGACCAGTAGGTCACCTCCCAGCTGGGCAGAGTATCAGAGATCTAGGGCTTTGGGGTACAGACTGAAGTGACCTCTGAGGTGCAGTTAAAGCCATTGGTGTGACACTTAAATTAGTGGAGCCCAAACCAGGCAGAGCCTTTTAGCACAGCAGCAGTATGAATGTTAATAATAAATCAGTGAATGGCTGAGAGATTTGCCCTAAAAGGAAATCTTTTCCTTCAGCTCTATTCTCTCCAGCTATGTTGTTTCTGGGAGGTTGGTGTGCTGTTTCCCTACAAAGAAGGCCCTTCTTTTCTGCTTGACACAAGATGCCAAGTCTTGAGGTCCCACCGCTCTGAAGAATTAAGAACATGAAGTACTTTCCTACAATGTGACTTAGGCCTTGTGATCTGTTATGGTCTTCTCATTTCTGATTCTGACTTTAAATGACCAGATTTTGAATTCCCTATGAGGCTGATTAAGTAGTTACTCATACATGCAACCTGATTTCATTGAATAGAGCTAGCTGAGCATGACTGCTTAGCTGCTGGCGTAAAGAGCTCATGACCTGCCTGAAGTGCTGGTGCGGTCATTTTTAGCAACAGAACATTTTCCTTCCTTTTCAGACTCTGGGGGGGTATGTTCCTGGATGCAGGAAAGAAACAGTATCTGAAGTCCCTTGTGAAACAGAGGAACTGACTAACTGAACAAAAACGGGGGGAAGAGTCTTCAGCTGAGCATGTCAAACCCATGAATCAAGTTGTGTTATTACCTTTTGTATTTTTTTTTTCTTGGCAGCTTGTTGACCCGGTGATTCAAGTGTATCTTATGAGGCATGGGAGGGCAGTCTGACCTCTTTTAGCCCCTTAGGGGTGCCACAACACTTCTTCCAAAACAGCAGGTGTTAATTCCAGAGGCCTGGCAAAATGTGAGCCCTGGATTGGAGCTGCCATCTTTGAGCAACTACTACTGAATCACTAAAAGCTTTCCTTCAGTACAAGCTGGATGCATACCAAAGATGGTCTCAGGATCTGACCATGACTATTTTACCTCTAATTCCTTTTGTTTTGAGTTGAAAAATTTGTTTTGTAACTTCTCCTGCCTGTAGTTTTGTTGTTGTGTAGTGTTTCAGCCCAGAAATGGTAACATTTACTAGTGGCTGAAATATCTCATCTGTTACCTCATCCGTTAAAGAGGCGTTAGATAATGATACTTTGTCAGTTGAAGAGCAATTTGAGACACGTTGGATTTCATATGAAGATGTATTTGTTAAGATGCTAAGCCTGTTGATCAGACTTTTGTGGGCCTAATTTGACTACAGAGGTAATTTATGCCTGATCTGAAGGTATGCAAGGTAATGTCATTATTGTGCAGAGCCCTGTGGGAGACTCGGAGAAAACCGGACAGAGACAAAACTGGGAACAGAGGTATCTGAGAATTACTTGGTATAAATTTCCCCTGTTATCAAATTTCCATGTTGGCCTCCACAACCAGTAGAAATCTCTCTATCTATAGAAAAGCTTATGGACAGTTGCCAGTGGATGATGCCTGGAAATCAGGAATGGGACAGCTGGTGCTTGACCTTGCTTTATGTGATCCTGATTTATAAAAAAAGCTGGAAAACTTAGGGCTCCCATGACTCCGGTGGGAATTACCCTTTCCAGCCCCGTGGAACAGACTTCTCAACAAGATCTATAAGCCACAAGTGAAATTTTCCATGGTCCCTGGAGCCTTCCCCTGGCTAGCCATTAATTCACACCCCCAGTGGGAGTTTCAAAGATGTTCATTGGTGGTGGTTGATATTTTTTCCAAAACTCTCTTTTAAGGCTTGAAATAAGACATGCAGTTGCAGCTTGAGAAAAAAAAGTCTATCTAATAACCATACATCAGATTCAGAAAATTGCACTCACAGTGAGACTTAAAAAAAATCTTAGCATATAGCCTGAGTGGCATGAGATGAGGGTTTTCAGAGGCCCATTGTTAATTAAAATTATAAACATGACACATTCTGAAACTTGGAGGAAAAAGAGTGAGTAATAAGAGTTCTATTAAGAGGAAGTCTCCAATACTTCAATCCAGGGCTAAGAACAAAACAAAAAAAATCTCACTCTCCTCTGTCTTCTTCTTGGTCCCCTGCTGTTGTGGTCTGTCTTCTCAATCTAGCAAAAGTAGCTCAAAAAAACTTAACACTTCACATTAATTTCCAGAATTCCTGGGTCTTCCAGTAGAGGGAAGTATTGTTTCATTTCCTTTGGCTTTGAAATGTTTTGCCAGGGAAATAAGGCAAAACTACAAAGACAGATGATCAATATTACACAAACAAGCAGATAGAAATGGTCACTTAGACTTTAGTCCTGCTAGTATGTGTATGCCACACCTTTTTGCAGGAGGAGACACTCAAAATAAGTGAACACATAACAGCTTCAGGATCAGGCCCTACATCGTTTAATATGTATGTGAAGGATGAAGAGACTGTACCAAAGTCCTGCAATGGAAGCTGAAAGGGAAAATTGAAGTTTTACTTGTGCTATTTTAAGTGCTTTCCTAGATGGTTTTCTGTAGCCTAAACTTTTGCTTGTTTCTGTACTGATGTTGTATCCTGTCAGTTTTCTGTTGTCCAAGGGAAAGTGGGGCTGGAAGACACGCACGACATAGGCACTACAGCTTCCCACGGTGGCTCCACATAGAGCCAGCTTGAATTTCTGCATCACTCTGCCAGGCGCACTTGTTCAAGAAGGGCTTCCCAGCTCATGTGTTTCCTCGTGTGTGGGTGCTGGAAGCCAGCTCAGGTGGGATCAGAGGCATTGGTCCTGAGCTCCTGGAGCAGGGACCAGAAGGGAGCTGGGTCTGGAGACACAGAGCCAGCACAGATTGATCAGCTCCTGCTGCTGCGCTCCAGGGCTGCAGACCTGCTGCTTTCAGCTGGCTCAGTGGGAGCAGAGCTTTGCCTGACCCAAACGAACCTGATTTGAGTATCTTTGCTGTACGAAAAGTATAGAGGCCAGAGTAAAAGGCCAGAGTACAGACTTGGACAGTGGCTTTTAATTGTTCACATACTCCTTGGTACGATTTTCCCTGGTGCCGATTAACTCTCCTGCAGACCAAGGCAGACAAGGACAGTTTGGAGAGCATGGGCTGGAGACAGCATGGACGTGGCTATTTCTCTTGGGGTGAAAGCAAGTCTGTTTACATGAACATGAGCTATATGGTACTGCTCAGACACATTTTTAGTGCCAGTGTGGCCTACCTACACTGCCCTGAGAAGAGGCAGCTTTGGTGTTTCTGTCCTGGGAGGTGTAACTTGCAGAGGAGATAATCTACAGGCTGGTAATGGAGAGCAGACTGAGCTGATGGTGCTGCTGAGGGTAAGTGTGGTTGCAGAGCCACTCTGCTCCACAGCATGGCTGCACCTTACGTGGCTTCATCTTTTCAGTTGCTGGTGTCAGAGTAAGCCCCAGCAGCTCAGGCTGCAGCACTGGTCTGGTGCCCTGGGTTCAGGGGATGAACTGCTCAGGGATCCCCTCTTCTGCTGTCCCATCTGCATGGCTGTTAGTGTCCCCTCCAAACTTACCCTAGGATGCAGCTCATGGAAGGTCTCAGCAGTGCCTGAATGAATCCTCTCTCCCATGGTACAAATGAGATGATCCTGCTTTGGTTTTTGAATATTTTCTCCCGGTATTATGGTTACTGTGATGAGCTAAGCCTGGATTTCTCAGCAGTTCAGTGCTGTTCACAGTGTTTTTTCTTTAGCCAATTCAGTGTTGCCGTTTTCTCAGAGAAGGCAAAACCAGGATTTTAGTGCACTTGGATGCAATTGCTTCATGCTCTGTTACCTTTCTTGCTACTCATGGTAGTAGTAATTAAAACTATAATGATAGAAATTTTGAACTTACGTACCATCACATCTATAGATTTTTTTCTACCTACAAATCCAACCTAAAGCTGGGGATTTTTTTGTTTGGTTGGTCTTTTTTTCTTTCTTTTCTTACCTGAAAGCAGTCAGACAAAAGCTATCTTTGCCCTATAGAGTCAAGAAAGACACACCTGCACCTTCCCAGTTCAATGGTGTATTAGCCTAGGGATTGGCCTGGCATTTCCTCAATTATAATTGGATAAACCTCTTTTTTCCCCCTTCTCTTCTAGCAGCTATTGTGGGAAATTTGTAATTTTAAAAACAGCTTTGTCTCTGGTACCCCACCTTTTCTGATTGCCTGATGCCTCAGAAATTATGTGAAATTATCCAGGATGCAACAACTCATGGCGTCTTCCTCAAAACAGGAGTTAAAGGGTTGGACAGACAGCACCCATTGCTTTCTGCAAGGTGGCATAGAGCAGCAGTGACTGTGTATGATCTGTCACTGTACCAGCCTCTTACTCAATCAGTTTGAAGGTGACACTTTAAGGGATGGGAGTGTGTATGGCATAAATTCCTCCTCAGCTTGTTTGTGGTAGTTTTGAGGATTAGTATGTCACGCTCTGCAGGAACTCAGGAACTTGTTACACTCTTTACACAGGCATGAGCAATCAGGAAACAGCAATGTGGAGATTATTCCAAAATGCTCATTTCTCTTGTGCACATTGTGTGTTGCTGAGTGCAGAGCTGTGTGACATTGCCGGAAGTGCCCAGGAGAAATTTTCTTTCCTCATACAGAGAACCAAATCCAAGCAGAAGCAGTTTTGTTGGTTACAATAGACAGGTTGGCACAGAGAACAGGCATCAGTTGATTTGTTCCAGCATCAACTTTACTCATAACCTAAAAGTTAAAAGTATCAGGCAACTGCCTTCAGTGATGATGGCATATGATGATGGACAGTCAGGCGTTCACCAGAGAAAGGGCTTCGGTGTTTGAAATGTCACTTGCCCTCTGCAATGTTAGTGCCCTTTGTTGGAAATGCAGCCTGCACAGCAGAGCCACTGGAAGGGACATGTGAGCCCTTGGCCACAGTTTCAGAGCACGCTCAGCTCCCTGGGTTGAAGCCGCCCTGGTGAGCTCTAGGAAGGATGTCCCAGAATCACACAGAATCACAGAATGGTAGGGGTTAGAAGGGACCTTTGGAGATCATCTAATCCAGCCCCCCTGCCACAGCAGGTTCACCTGGAGCAGGCTGGACAGGAATACATTCAGGTGGGTTTTTAATATCTCCAGAGAAGGAGACTTCACAACCTCTTCGGGCAGTCTGTTTCAGTGCTCTGTCACCCTCAAAGTAAAGAATCTTTTCTTCATGTTGAGATGAAATCTTCTCTGTTCCAGTTTGTGCCTGTTGCCTCTTGTCCTGTCACCAGGCACCACTGAAAAGAGTCTGGCCCCATCCTCTTGACACCTGCTCCTTAGATATTTACAAGCATTGATGAGATCCCCTCCCAGTCTACTCTTCTCCAGGCTAAACAGAACCAGGTCTCTCAGCCTTTCCTCATAAGAGAGATGCTTCATTCCCTTGATGCCCTCTGCGGAACTCTCTCCAGTAGTTCCCTGTCTCTCTTGAACTGGGGAGCTCAGAATTAGACACAGTACTCCAGATGTGGCCTCACCAGGGCAGAGTAGAGGGGGAGGATGACCTCCCTTGGTCTGCTGACCACACTGGGTGTCTGGGCACTGCTGGGTGCAATGCTGGGGTAGGGGATCCCAATGGCTGGAGAGTAGCCATGCCTGCTGTGGCTGGCTTATCTTCTCTCCCATCTTGTGGAGAGTTAGTCTGACAGTTAGCTGTTAATATTTCTTTTGCTAATGCTGAAAACTCTTGTCAGAGATATGTGGCTGGATGTTTTCTCCAGGCAGAAGTGCCAGTGGGATTGTCCACAGGCACCAGTCGGCATAAGTGTCTGGCTGTTTCTGATTCCTTCCGCTAAAGGATATTGCTGGGGCTAACAGTTCACATGGAGGCCTGCCGGTGAGCAGTGCCAATTAGGAAAGCATATTTAACATACAAAAAAGATCTAATCAGTGGCTAATAAACAAAGACATCTTGCCTTGTGTCAACAATACACTGTGCACATGGCTACAGCTTCCTCCAACCCTGTGACCTCTGTGATATATAGCTTTGTCCAACAATGTTTAAAATAGCCACCCACATAGGCTGGTTATCTTAAAAATGACATTGTTCCAGACTGAGGTTCATCGGTGTGATGAGAGACACTGAAAAAGAAACTGCAAAATACAATTCCTTATACTGCATAAACCTCAGGACTTGATTCATGAGCTTTCTGCTGTTAGGTTGCACTCCTGCTTTTCTTCTGCCCATCCTTCGATGAGGATGTAGCTATGGACAGATGTGATAGAGGATAGCTATCAAAAAGGCTTTCTGAAGATGCAACAAAATTTCAAATACTACTACTACTACTATTACTACTACTACCTCTACAAGTACTACCCTATATTTTTACTTTCTGATTGAGATTTTGTTACCTCACTGCGGTTAAAATCTATTTGAACTTTGGATGTAACTGAGCTGAATGCTTTCAAAGGGCACCTTAATATTATCACTAGATTAGTGGAAACTGTATCCAAATATATCGTTTGACATTCAACTCAGTTCTCCATATGCAGGATAAATGTAAATATAAGGTGATTTTAACTCAGAAGTTAGAAATATTGCACATTTTGTTCTGTATATCAGGTGCCGGACACATCACATTTTCTGCTCCTGATTTCAATGAATATCAGAGAACGACACCCCAGAAAAAAGCCCAGAGGATTATGCTGTAACTGGTATTTTGTATAGTTGTGATAGACATGATGGAATAAAGCACATGCTTTGAGTCAACCTGTATTAGTGCATGCATGGTTTTCTTGCATTAAAAGATAATATATGGGAATCCTCAAAACAGAAGAAGTGAGATTATTTCAGGAACATACTTAATACGTTCTTTCTTGTGATTTGGTTGCTGCCTGTCTTTGGGTGCATGTGACTTTTTCAATTTGCTGTTACTGCAGTAAATTCATGCCAGCTGGTACTAGGTATATGGTGTATCAAGTTTACATACCTTAACAGAGATGAGCTAAGTCTTCAGAGCAAGGAGTTAACTCTACGTATACAGATTCTGTGTGTTGTCACAGGAAGACTTGGATTTTTATGACTATGCCTGTTAGTTAGTTCTGGATGGTTTTAGTCAGATGCTGGATTTCTCACAATTTTCTGACACTTGCTTCAGCCCCAAGTGACCAGTAATTCATGCAATATATGGTGCATTGGCTGTCTCCACCTCATGGGATTGCGCCTGCTCTCTTGTTGGCGAGCTGAAACTTTTCATGAAGGCTCAAACGAGTCCCTTGGGGCTTAGACTTTTGTACAAACATCTATTAGTGTGAGTGTTGCTATAGCACTACGTGTTTGTGTATTATCCATCACAGATTGCGTGTTTCCTCAAAGCAGCAGCAATCATCCTGGTGAATTCATTTGCACATCGGCACGCTCTAGGACATCTCCTTGCATGAAAATTGTCATGAGTGAAGCTTTTTGTGTTCAAGAATGAGAAGAGTAAAGCACATGGGTGATATTTGAGCAGATGCTAGAGAAAAGTTAGTATTTTCCTAGTTCCCCACCTTCTGCACTCTGCCTGAAAGGGAGGTTTCCATGTCTCTCATGCAAAGTGACGGTTAGATGGTGGAATCTGTCATTCTAGGCAATCTTTGTCCCTTGACTTCTGTTCATATGTATCCAATATGATTGTACTGGTAAATTTATCCGAGGAAATAAGAAGGTTTTTCTTCATTGTTCCTCAAGGGGACAGATATATCTAGGTTGTTTTTTTTTTTTAACAACTTATCCCTGGTGATTTTTAGATAGATGCTAAGATATAATTTTTAGATATCTGTAGTAACCAGCACAGACCTCCAATGTGAACACCAGGAAATGTCAGAATGTGGGAGTCTAAAAAGATGATGGAGTAGTTTCCAGTGCTCAGAAGAAATCTCAACACGTGAAAATTGGGAGCACAAACATCACAGGTCTCCTTTACACATGCTGAATGCTGTATTACAGAGGCTAAAAGTTCTTGTTGCCTCTCTCTTCCACAGTCATTTAGTAATAATGTTTAAAAACTCTGAATTTTCCTCTATTTCTGTCTTCTGCTGTTTTTCTCCCCAAGCAGGTTTGCAGGAAAGCTATTTTTAGCTTTTGAGAAGGGAATCTGGACTGCAATGAACAATTTCTGGTTGGAGCTCCCAGAGAGGGAAAGCTGTTCTTGGGAGCTGCCACTGAGGCTGGAGCATGTGGCACAGCCTTCTGTGACAGGCAGAGGTGACCTGCTCCTGGTTTCATATGGTTTCTTGCGTGACTTGTAATTTTTTGTGTCCAACAGAGAAAAAAGTTGCTGATTAAAAAAAGAGAAAATGCTGTATCTGGCTCCATGGTGCCAGAAGGCAACCTTTATCATGCCCTGCGGGTTCTCTTCTCCTAGGATTCCCATGTCATCGCTAGCACCTGTACTGCACAGTTCCTGTTATTCACTGGTTGTGGGGCATGAGGTTAACAGAAAAACTGAAAGTGAAACTGAAAAAAATCTCCTTTGGAATGGAAACAATCCAGTTTGGCTGTAGAATTTTCTTATTCAGGTAGTTTGCTTCCTGGTATTTACCATAATAACCAAGCAAAACACTCTGTCAGACTATACTAAATAGGGTAAAAGAACCCCCTTTTTCACATGGGCACACAGCTGGGAGGTCTTTCTCTGACTTGGCATTGAAACTGGAAGATGCTGGGTAAAGACATCAGCACTTTAGTCAATTCCAATGTTTTAGCAAAGCTTTCCCTGTACAGAATAGATGACCTGGCCCTCATGGGAGCTGTTGTGCTTCAAAGTGGTGGGAGCACAGACTGAATGGGTAGTTCACTGCATGTTCCTGACTTCTGAATTTAAGGATTTGATCCCTTTGCTGCTGGTGGCACAGTGTCTGTGGCAGGAAACAGTTTTGATCCCATGCAGAGGATGTCTGTGACACCTTCTTTCTTTTAAACAGAAATATTGAGATTTTCCTTGTCTTTCTTTTCTACCTGAAGACACGTAAGATACCAAATGTGTGTTTATGGCTCTGGCAGGGTGTATGAGTGTATGTAAGGAAATGAGTTATTCCTGACGAGGTTGCCTGACTCAAGCCACCATGAATGTTGTTAGACTGAATGTGGTTTGATATATTTCATGTAGTGCTATGAGACCTCAGGAATTGGAGACAATTTCAGGGAAACTTTCCTTCTGAGTAATCTTATCTTTGATTTCCCAATAGCTTCTAGGAGCATAGATGCTTTAATTGCCGGTTGTTGCTTTAGCTGGACGTTGTGCGGATGTTCGCACAGCTCACCGTGGGTGACGTTAGTAGCAGTACTCAGCATCTTGCAGACTCTTAATGAGCAATATAAGGAACCACATTCCCTGCAACAGCCTAGCATTTGACATAAGATTTCCTGGACAATATAATGGGGAATATAATTTTCTATTGAGCCTATGTCAGTTACTCACAGGTGCAAAAGCAGGGGTAATTCAAACATTTGTTTTCTTTGAGGCTGGGTTAAAAAAAGGTCTGAATAGCATTTTTCAGAAGGTTTATAAAATGAACCGTAGAGGAAAAAGCATTTCTAAGAGCAAAGGGTTTATTAAGACAGCCCAGGCCCCATTGGAAGATTTATATTAGTTCATTGCAGGTTGTTGATATATATAACTTATATCACTCTAGCTGAAAGAAGGAAACAGGTGGCTCCTAACCCCTGCAACAGGGCTTTGAGGACATAAGTAGGGCACCTATTTCTGTCCAGTAATGATACATTGGGCTGAAGTGCCTCTGAATGGTGGGGAACTGTGGTTGCAAGCCAGAGGGAGAAGATCAAGCAACCTGTAGGAAACAGTAAATAATGTGGAGTATGTGAAAAGGTGTCTGCCTCAACAGCTGCTTCTTCCTGGGGAAGTTCATAAATGTTTCCTGCTAAGCCTTCTGAGATTGCTCAGGATGACCAAGTCAAAGGTGGGAATTCAAAGTAGAAACGTCAATTTTAGTGTGAGCACTTATATTAACTCATGCCTGTGAAACTGTTTGTCGGGTTAGTTTGATCATGACAATCTGGAAACTGGATCAACTGCTTGAGGTGCTTGGGTAAAAGCTAAACCCACAGATCTCAGAAAGAATGGGTGGGATAAGTTGGGTGCTCTGTGGTAGAAGAGGCAGATGTTCCACCTTGGTCAGAGAAAGAAAAGGAAACTGACTCTGACGGCATGCAGCCATGGCTTCTTGCCATCAGCAAGCTTCCCCCTGGGAGGAGGCACAGGCCCTCCCAGGTATCTGGAACTAAAGAGCTAGGTAATAAATTATGTGTAGGCAATCTGTTACTTAGGACAGGCCAACTTTCCCAAGCCTTAAGATAAAAGTGCCAGGAGAGGCACGTGCTTCATGTAAAGATGAATGAATGCTGTGAACACTTTCCGTTTGAGTATGTGGAACTTGAAACATTCACTTCAAAGTGTTCAGGAGAGCAGTAGCCAAGAGACTGTCCTTTTATATTTAGTTTTGCTTCTGCTGGGACATAAACTTCTTCTCTTTTATTGTTAGTAACAGAACATGATCTCTACCTCATTTTATGTACTAAAATTAGGACAGTCTATTGATTTCCAAAGCTATTTATCATTATACAATGCATTACACGCCACTGATGAAGGTGGCAGCTCTGCAGCAGTGTGAATGCCACCAGGCTGTCCAGCTGCAGCAGAGCTTGCAGGCCCACTAGCACCTCAGTGGCTGGGGTGTCACTGCTGTCTTCTGTGTAGCTGGAAACAGCAGCTCTCCACAGGCTTTAATGGTTGTGGGACCAGTTAGTGAAGCAATTTTTTTTTGTTTGGTGTTTCGTATAGTTTACTAAATGTCTGAAATGAGCAGCTGGAGCCAAAGTTGTTGCCTGCAAACACTAACCTAAGACTGTCACCTAACCCAGGTGTGGAATAGGAGGCTACTTGAGATCCCCTCCAGTTTCACATCTCCCATGCTCTTAAGGAAACAATCTTTATCACTCAGTTCAGCACAGGCTTTCACATGTTTGCAGGAAGTGATGATTTAATTAACTAAAAACATTCTCCAGGAGGATGTTTTTTCAGGATGCTGCTGGATAGCACAATATACCATGGAAACGTTGGCAGGATTGTCACCACACCACTGAGGCCAAGCTCCATGGGAGGCAACAGCGACCCAGCAGGTCCCCAGCCCGGGGGGAATCAGCTGCCAGGGGAGGTGTAGGTCAGGACCCGCATTGCTTGGGAGCCCCCAAAACCTTACCAGGGAGTCTAATGGAAAGAAAACCAGGCAGGTGTCCGCTCAGGTCTGCCAAATTTTTGTTGCAATAGCACATTTTCAGTAAAAGTTCCATTGAAATGTAAAGTCAAATGAATGGAAATTTTCCACCTGTAGCACCAAGTAGATCTCTTAGTGAGTAATTGCTGACTAGCTCTAATTACTATTATGTCAGCCATTGAGACCTAGCCAGGCATGCTAGGGTTTACTGAAAATTAACACCAGAGACAGCTGCTTTGTGGCTTATCTAGGCCTGCTGCCCTTTGTTCGGATAGATGTTGTTTAACATCATCTTTGATTATTTATGGACTAGCAAGGACTTTGCCCTCTAATGAGTGTCCCTTGTTCTGTCTCTTTCCAAATCCAGAGCTGCAATATTTAGTCATTACTTCTGGATTTTTTCTATATCACTCCTGGTATCCTGGTCATGTCCACTTAATGACACAACTCTACGATCACTACAATTTCCAATACAGTTTAATTCCTCTTTTTTTTGTCCTTGAAGACATACTTTTTACTTTTCTTTAACTCCCCTCAATTTTAGTCGCTTAATTAAAGCAACCTCCTGCCACAAAAAATTTATAGCTCAAGGGCCATCAGGACAGAGCAAAGGAGATGCTGCAGGGAATGCAGGATACCTACCCACAAGGTGAAGGAGAAAAGTGGGGAGGATGTTGGTGTCACAGGTGCTGAGCAAGTGCCTGGGTCCTCAGCGCCTCGCTCGTTAGTGGGCAGGTTGCAAATGCTGGCTGGCTGGCTCTGCAAGCGTGGTTCTCACATGAGCTCATCGGTGCTGGAGCGGCGTGTAGACCAGTATATTTTGGGCTACGATTATACACCAGACAAATATGTAACAGCAGGAAAACCTACAGCTGCAGTGATAGGAAGTATTTATACAGAGCAGTACCATCTGGTGCACGCTCCCAATAAGTGACTATACTTAGCTGCTATACTGTGTATCCCGGTTAATCCCACGCTCCGAAGAACGGGGCATTTAGTATCTTACAGATAATGTCCCTTCTAACGCCAGCCGTTCTCTACCCAGTGATGTCTGTGTAGCTCCATGAATAGATACAAAACAGGTTGTGCAAAAGGGTTATTATGTGAAGGGGTTGCCGTCTTTCTCATCTGCAGATACACGGATATGCACATTTCTCTCCAAGAAGGGAATGCAGTTTTAGTGGTGCTTGTGTTCAAGCTACCAGTTTGGCTCTGCTTGATTTAAAAAAAAATAAAAAATATCCTTCTAAGCCTAAAACAGAAGAAAAAAAAATCTACAGTCTTTGAAAAATTCGTTTATTGTACATCCATCGATCGTTTGTAATAAAAATCTTCAGAAGGCCTATTGTCAACATTACAAAATGAACAAGACACTCCAACATCCACCATTCCCAGCAGTGCTAACAAGTTAGTGTGCAATACTACCCTTACTCCCAGCATGTGTGTCAGCTGCATATAGCTGTGACCAGCATATTTTAACTTGAAAAACTGACATTTTACAGATTCCCTAACTCTATTTTGGATGCCAGCAGTTTTTTGTTGTGAAACGGCAGTGAGTTATGCCATTGTTCCATAGTTTTTCTGTTACTTTTCTGGAGGTCATCTGTACTGTAGACGGGCTATGTGAATTCCTAAGTCTCTACATGCAGCCGCAGTCTATAAGTGCTTTTGTTCTGTAGCAAAGCTGTGCTTACAGTTCAGTTCTTTGACATGTAGCTCCCAATGATGGTAACGGGAAGAGAAGTGTGTGAACGTGCTACTATTGACTCTAGACCATGTTAAAGGTCTCATCAGTAACGATACAGTGTTCTTTGTATTAGTCTGCTTAAAAAAGAGCAAAAGATTATTGGCACCTTTTTCTTTAAAAAATACAAAGCCAGACTTGGCATTCATGAGGAAACATGCCCCAGTATATTAAGGATACAGTACTCAAGTGAGCATAAAATACTTCTCAGAAAGATAGCAGATGGCATGGAATATGTATTTGATATTCTTTTCCTGTTAACCTGTAAGCATACAGACATTTACATACACACTCAGAATTTTGTGTGAAGCTGAGGAGTGAGCAGAGACAACTTTTTGTGTGCTTTATGGCTGGGCTCACAGGTGTGTGCTCAACAGACTTCTAAATTGGAAAATGTAAACTCCAACTACATGAGCCTGGATTTGTGTAAGTGTGTTAAAACCAGCAGTCACACCTTCCCACTCATTCCCTCTGCTATGGAGTTAATGTGGCTTCTCTGCCTATTTTTCCCTGGTGCGCACAGACAGCATATGTAGTAGGTACTCCACAGCACAGCCAAAAACACAAGTTGGAGGGTTCTGAGTGTTAATTAAGCATCCATATAACACAAAACTTAATCCTTTTTTTTTTCTTCTTTTTTTTCCCTGTCTTGCACAGCTGCATAGCACGATGCACTTGAGAGATTGCCAGTAATGTCTTTTCCTTTACTTACCTTAATTATATATGTTGTTAAATGCTAGCATATGCATAGACAATCTAAGATACAGCAACCGACCAGTTTACCCAATTTTGTGATGTACAATGGTAATACAGAACTTTGAGGCCCATATTAAAAATTCTCAAGAGGAAAATGTCTTGCAATTTATTGTAACTTAAGTAGTAAACATCTGAATGTGCTTTTACACAGGTAATAGGGCTTGCTACAGATGTATTTTAAACACTGTTGAATAAAAATGAACCTTTTACAAACCCACCAGTCAACATGCTTTCTTCAAAACAATATGAAGTGTGTGGCTATGAAAACAGTGACACATAAAAAAAAATTAAAAATCATTTACCACAGGGGAACTAGAAGAAAACAAAAAATTACGTACATAAATACATATATTTTTATATATAGCAAATTACAGTTTCCTGCACTGAACATTTATCAAATACACACGTACTGAACAATACTTGATAGGGTGCTTAGCCACACCTTGTGGTGTCCTTAAATTCCTCTGAGAATGGAAGACAAGTTTCTATAGAGGGTACAACTTGTTCAGTGATGCAAGTTCACGCAAGAATTAAAAAAGTAAAGAAAACAAAAAAAACTCACAGCAGAAGTGCCTGACATTTCCAGCACAGGCATCTTTAACAACAAAACGTGAATGCTCAACTGTTCTTCAAGCACCAGAATCTGTGCCAGAAGAGCTTTATTCTGTACAACAGTGGTCACTGCTGAAGGCAACAAATCTGGGCAACTAATTTGGTGCTCAGCTTTGTCCACTGGCTTGTCAAAGCCATCACCTTTCTGATAGGCAGGTTGGTAGGGAGCAATCACCTTTCAGAGCCCCCCTAGAAACCATACCCTTTCTCTTGGAGTGGGGCAACCACTCCCACAAGCTTCAGGCAGAAGACAAGGCACTATCTGGTTTTCTGTCCATTACTTTTCCAGGGCTGTAGGAACCATCGTTATTGGCATGACAGCAAAGGTTGAAAAGGGTGACACCAAGTTATTTTTGAGGACTATGTACACAGTTATTTCAGTTTTGGAAACAGAAAGTATCGACACCACACATTTCATTTAACCTGGCCAGAAATGCTAAGCTCAGGTTCCTAATGCATAAATAATGATCCTTAGTGAAAAGGATGACATAGACTCCGTCGGGTTCTAGCAACCTTACCAGAAACTGTCTTCAAAATACTGCAGTTACTAGCTAGGAACAACAGTCCAGTCTAGGTAACCTTTGGAGCACATGATACAAATATCTATGGTATAAAAAGCACTTGGTTGTCTCCACAGGTTAGTGGTGTCTGGAACTTGGGGAATTGTAAATCCAGTCCATCACAATAAGAGTCATGCTCACAATCATGAAGATTACACCAACTATGAGAAAAATTAGAGCCTGCAATTGGAAAATGAGATTGCATTAATAAAGCAAGTGACTGAACAGACTGAACAGACTGCTGGAACTGCGTTTACAAAACACCAGGAACTGAGTTTGGGTCATTCTCCGTGACTAAGGCCCAAGTAATGTCACATAGTGCTATATGAATCAAAGTTAGTTCTGTGTGCCAAGCTTTACAAGACTAGATCTGAAAAAAACCCACTTTGTCACTATGAAAAGTTATACAAAATATAACAGAGGAACAGTTTTTTGTTTTTTTTTTCTCTGTAAAAATGGACCCGTTTTCAGTGAATGATCATTGTCTCTGATATGAAGAACACCTCCAGAGTTAATGCTCTTCATCCTTACTAAACAAACAGGTCTCTCCTCTCTGAAGGCATTTCCGTATATATTCAAGTGATTTAGATGCTTATAGTCACCCTTGGCTTTAGTGTGGCTTTAGTTTACTGTAATCTGTTCACACATAATATTCTGCCTTGCAACACAAAGAGGAGTATTATATGTGATCTCAGTGCAGGGTGTGGAACTCTAGATGTGCCTAACACATGGTAACGTGAATGAACAGAGATATGAACAAATGTTCACAGTCTCTCTATAATAACAGCCCCAAAAGCCATTGACAGAAATCATTTTATGATAACAAACCCGTTCTTTTATGCTTGCTGTATATATTGATTGAACTTCCATGGTTTTTGTGAATAAGTATATAGATGAATGTAAATCTGTTTACATTATGTGCCTGCATATATATTTCAGCAATAACTTTTGTAATTAGATTTTCAAAGGACATCTCCTTGGTGATGGTGTTAAATGTGCAGGTAGCTTTTGATGCTCAGGGTGAAAGGTACTGCTGTGGCAGTTCAGTATGATGTATAAAAACATGCTGTGTATAAATGATAGACAGTCATATATGTCTCCTGTAGGTGTATGGATCTATGTCAGTGGGGAGCTCACTATTACTTAATTATCTCTGCAGTACAACTTCCTTCTTAACCTTGACCTCAAATATTCCTGTTAATCCACAACTGGCCTTCAAGCATGAACCAAAAGCTCCTTATACACTGTCTAGGTGTTATTTATACAAGTGCAGATGTTAACTAGCTTAAAATGGATTAAATAAATGCCTTTTAAGAGGGATTGAAGACACACTTTAACCTAGACACTGCTGTGTATCAGTAGCAGTAGGGTACTAAAGGCTTTGGCTTGTGAAGCCTGGTTCTCCACACTAAGGTGAATCACACTGTCCAACTTGTATTTTGGAGAGACACTACTATTTACAAGCAACAACCAGCTGTTGCAAGTCAAAGGTCTGAGCCTTTGTGACCAGGGGAAAGCACACACCCTCCCATCCTTCCTTTCACAATTGCTGCCAGTTCCCTTACCCCAATCTTCTGGGGAGACCGCAGGGGCTCCTTCTCAACAAGCCGCAAGTAGAAGGCAGAAGGGAGGATGAAAATCAGCAAGGTAGCAGAAGAGGCACCTGGAAAAGAAAGCAGAGCTGAGAACTGTGCTGTCAGACACATAAGCAATGAAGTGTGCCTGCAAAAGGGAGCGTGTAGGGAGGCAGCTGCTTTTCCAAGCCCAGCTGCGCAAAGGGCTCTCTCTGTGGACAGCATTTGTGTAGAGCTGCAGATATCCAAACACTTATTTGAGTGCCAAGGGCCTGAAGAGGCACTCATTACCAACAGAATTTGTGGTGGCACATGAGCTGGTGAAGTGAGGACAAACAGGCACTCCCAGGGTGTGATGACCCTGAAAAGAGGGTGGATGAACTGTGTCCTGGAAGTGCCGACTCCTCTCCCCTCAGCAGAGCACAGCATTGTGGCCTGGATGTAAAATGCAAGGAGGAGCAAACCGACTGCTTGGGTGGGGTATAAAGAATGACAAAGGCAGAAACTCCATGGAGGCATCTTTCTCAAAGGCATCTGCATACCTGAGTCCTCAAGCACCTCAGAGCATGGAAGCTTTTCATGGACCAATTCGGTCAGAGGCCAAAACCGACCAAAACAAAGAGGCAGGAAGGCAGCAAACGTCAGTAATAATAATAATAAAAAAAAGGTGGCACTGTTTTCCTTTTCCTAACATCACAGTTTGGAAGTTAGTACATTTTGTCCAGGCTACAAATGCTTGAAAACCAAAGGCGTTTTCCCTCTCCTCCACATGTCCCTTTTTTTTTGTTTGTTCTTTTTTTTTTTTTAATCAAACTGGGAAATCTTTACCAGTATTTACACTGGGATTACTAGATTCCTGGTGCCTGGACCTAATAGCAAGGTAGAAACAAAGTTGGATAGAGTTTAGCTTTGTCTGTCAGCTGTTTGAGATTTTTTATTTCCCTCTCAACTTTAATT
Organism: Thinocorus orbignyianus; assembly: GCA_013400375.1. Classification (NCBI taxonomy): domain Eukaryota; kingdom Metazoa; phylum Chordata; class Aves; order Ciconiiformes; family Thinocoridae; genus Thinocorus; species Thinocorus orbignyianus. Next base: position 544,486 of record VXBW01000036.1, on the reverse strand, counting down.
TGTGTTTTTATTACTCTACTGTAAGACACAAACTGAGACTGTCATTCAGTCTGTGAACACAAATATGTTATGAAAAGGATTACCAGAGTAAACAAAAAATATTTATGAAACTTACCAATAAATCCAAAGATGTCTTTAATAGTTGGGACAAAAATTACAAGCAGGTTATTAAAAGCAAGAATTACTGCTGCAATCAGGAAATGTCTTATCCAGCTGAACGGCCTTTTGGGAAACAGCAATGCACTGATAGATGAACGGATCTGTAAGATGAAAACCAGCAGGGAAAGTAAAACAGCAATTAATTTATCTTTGGTTTTCACTTTTTAAAATGACTTGTACTAGTTATGTTTGCTGTGATAAATTCTGACTGAAGAAATGTGTTTTCAGTCTTTGATTCCCTCGATGTAGTCGCGCTCTGGTGTAGGTTTTTGAGAACTGGGTTCACAGTTTAACGCAGGAACTCAAATATTTGCAGTGTAGAAGAAAGTCAAGTAAATCGGGTGTAAAATCACGGACATTGAAATCTGTTCAACTGAAAGATGTTAATATCAGCAAAAAAAACCCCAAAGAAACTCCCATTATGAATACTAATCAGCAGGCAAAAAGTGCACGGGTGAAATATGAGTTGCTGTGTTTATGAACCTGATCCCTCTGAAAATCCCACTGGACTTCTGTCATTTACTTCTGTGAGAGAAAGAGCAAGCTGTTGTTTTACTTTCCTTAAATATATACATACTCATATATATTTCTCAAAAGAAAAAGCATATTTTTCAATACCACTTAGAAATTATAAACCTAAAAGCTGTTGCAGAGGATCCTTTTTGCTCTGCTGAGGTTCTCACACAACTCAGAGATTTTTTGCTTTTTCATCAGCAAATATGGCAAGTAGGAAAAAGGTCAAGAGCAAATCCCTTTGGTGGCAGGAGATAGTGTTACTCTGAAGTACTGCGATTAACTTAAAAGACTTGAAGTGTAGAAGTTGAATAAAAATGTTTTTACACTGAAAAAAGCTCAAAATCCACTGCTCTTTGGTTGTTTTAAAAAAAGAGAGAACTGTTTCTGGATGTGCTTGGCAATTCAATAAATGTGTGGGGTTCTGTCAGACTTGGAGCCCACCATTTGAAAACACAGCATGAATTTTGTATTTTATGTTTTTCAGGTGGATGCCAATATTAGAAAGAGGGAGGCAGATTAAAAAAATTTCGTCCAGCCCCTGAGTTGGTGGAAAACAGCTTTATTCCACCAAAGTACTGCTGCCTGCATTCCTGTTCACTTCTTGTCAGCATACTGTGCATTATACCTGCTGTGACATAATCCTTAAAATGAAATTATCAAACTGAGGTTTTACAGTGACTAATGGTACATAGATCTATATTTATTTATTTTTTAGCAATGTATTTATTTATTTATTTATTTATTTATTTTAAATAATAATAAAAAAAGAATAGAGTGAATACTTTAAGAACATACAAGTGTGGTACAGCATAAAGAAGTAGTTGATAAAACTATACTGCTTATTTGAAGTAATTAGATCTGCTGCACTTCCTGTCCTGGTAGGCCGTATAAAATTGTTTGATATGCTGGCTTACAAACAGATTATTTTTTCTCAGGACTTCTTTTAATAGATCAATTAGTGCTGTGATATGTAATTACTAAGCCTCTGCATGCTCCTTAGATATAAAAAATGGTTATACAGAAAGCTAAAAATGCAAAATGCCCCATCAGATAGATAGAAGCTTTTGCAATGCCCTTAGCTTGTTTTCCCATGAAGAGTGATCATTAAGTCCAACTTAACTAAGTTAGTTAAGACTGATCGAAGCATTCAGTCACTTGGTTTAAACACGACATCTAAGTCAGAGCCCTGGAGTGCTGTGAGTTAGATGGACCAATCCTGCTGGGTGCTTTATACCAGAACTAGACTTTTTGTTTTTTATTTTTGTAGACAACCTTGAATGGTGATCACTGCTCTTAGGTATTTGTCAGCAAGCCTGGAAAGAGTACTTATGCAGAGCTCGTGTTTGCATCCAGGACAACAGAGCAACAGGACCCCAGGGTTACTGCTGTCATGAGATGGGAACACTATGGTGTGACGCAGATTGCTGGGATCCCGCTGGCAGCGTGACGCTGGGCTTGTAATGCCGTACAGATGGCACACCAGCCTCCCCAAACTTACCAACTATTTTCTCCCCTGCTGTGTAGCAGCTCAGGGAAGGCACGAGGGACTGTACTATATATTCAGGAGGTTGGAGGTCTCCTCTTAAGGTGGGATTTGATCCCCGAGGAGGGTCAGTTCCTCTGCAGGGAGATGTGTTTAGATGTGTCTTTCTGTCCCTGCTACTGTGGGCGTTGCATTTTTCCCTGTGAACACCACCTAAAAGGTCTCAACTTTGCTTGAACAGCTGACTATATGACGAAGTTTTCTCTGCTTCTGTTTTCCGGCTCTTGACTTCCTCACCTGTCCACAGGCTCAAGCATGTAAGATGTGCACAAGGCCTCTGCCCCTTTACCTTGGCAGCCAGGTCTGGCAGTCCTGCACTGCCTGTGGCCTGAAATGTATGTGCCTGCTTTGAGTTTGGATGTTAAAGTAGGCGCCTATGTCTGTATTAGGAAATCCCGTTAGTGACTCTAGTATATCCCCAAGTCTTCAGTACTTACACTGCTACTCTGGTAAATATAGTACAGAAAGCGCCAGCAAGGGCCAGGACAGTTGTTCCTGATTTGTTCCTAGTATATTTATAAAGGCTGATTTATTTCAGTCTTTCAAAGTTTGTAACCCTAACTACCCAACGTCCTTGCTCTGAGCAAACAGCATATGAAAAAACAGAACCTCCCAAATGAAAACTCAGGCTGACTTTTCCTCAGTGCTAAAGTCTGCCTGTGCTGAGTACATCCAGTCAGGGTATATGGGACAGCCCTGATTTCAGCTTCCGCAGCTGCGTTACTTACGGGGAACAGGACAAGGGGCACAGTCAGGGTTACAGCCACCAGCACAGCCAAGCGAACCGACAGCAAGAGGGCGTCAAAGGTGTACACTTTGGTGTACGTATGAAGTAGCTCATCTTCAACCTCTCCTATGAAAAGGAAACAGAGAGGAGTTAAATCACTTAAGCAACATCTACACATGCAAAAGGGTCTTTATACTGCAGCCAGGTAAGATTAGCTCTGGCCCAGCTGCTGTCATCAGATACTCGTTATGGGCTAGGCATGAAAGAGGAATTTTCCTAGCATGACCCATGCCAGCCCATCATTTAGAGATGACGAGGGTAATATAGCTCTGTGGTGATGCTCTGTACTCTGGTATCTCAAATAACTTTCTTAGATTCATTAAGAAAGTGGATTAAGGGGACGTGGAACTTGAGGTAAAAATAATTTCTCTGGTACGAAATCAGAAACAACTGGCTGAACTGGGTACATCTCCCCTTCAACTTCCACCCAGGTGTCCCAGCTCTCAGACAGACCCCTCTTGCCCCAGCAATAGAGAGCAGATTGTGCTGTGTCATTTACTTCTCTGCTGTAACGGAGGAACTAACGAGGTAAAAAGAGGTGGTGTTTGCATAAACCAGTGTGCTAGTACAGGGGCTACTCTGTTTACCTACCGGTTAGTCTAGCTCGTCCATATTTCTTTTACACTAGAATGACTTGCACCTGTTTTTCAGCATAGATGAAGCTGAATTAGTGGTGTCAGAGCCAGGGTGGGTAGCACTTAGTAGCATCAGGTAAAATTGTTGAGTGCTAGAGTATTTTTAGTACAGTCACTCTTGGCCTTTGCCAAGAGCCAAGTTTACAGTAGCTTGCTGTCCCGGTTCACAAAACCAAGAGACACGTGCCTGGTCCCCCTAGTGGGTTCCTCTGAGTCTCCCACAGGTGAAGAACTTGTGGTCTCACAGCTGGATAAGTCCCATCACTTATTCAGAAGGTTACATACTGCATATTATGTTGGAATAATGCTTACACCTTGATTCAGGCCCACACGAAATATGTGAACACCTGATCCTCAGTATGATAGAACCACCTTTCCCGCTTTACAGTAAGAGGGAAAATTCTGCAGAGAACAGGACTTTGACTTACCGTAGAAGGTAAGGTATCCAAAAAGGGCAGCCAGAAGATACATGATGAGCATGCCAGTGATGGAGATATTTGAGACATTCTGCATCCTTTTTCGGGAGCGACTGGAGTGTGAGAGAAAGAGAGTAACACTGCTATTCTTATAAAGCCTCTATTTGTACAAGAAATATTCTGAAGAGTCATAGCTCTACTGACATCCCTTCACTGGCTAGTAAGTTCATAGTAACTAAATTGTTTGTACAGAGCTCTTTACTTGAAGCTTCACAGCTCTGTGAAGAGCAGCAGAGAATTACAATTCTACTGTTTACTTAGTGAAAACATATAAATGTGCCACGCTATTTTTTTATATCATTATTCATACACTATCAATCTCAAACAGTGCATTTTAAATAAAAAATGGATGGCTAAAATTACAGGGCTGGTAATAACAATAGGCAAGAGCTTTCAGTCAGCTTTATATGAACATGCCCTTATATCTATAAAGGGCTCTTCTATGGGTTCAAGAACCTCCGGCAGGTGAAATCCTCTCTTTAGAAATCCTTTGTGTAAAGACTTTGTGTAAAAAAATCTTTAGCTTATAGGACCTGAAAGTATGTTTCCAAGTCATCTGAGAGTTTTTATTTCTTCTGAGGCTAAGCATGCTGAAACAGGAGGTCAATGGGTCTTGGCCTCCTTGAGTTTTGCAGCACAACCTCCTGTAATGTTTTTTGATAATGCTTTTTGAACAAATGCATTATCTTAGCCCTTTCCAACTGCCAGCTCTGTGCTGATTTAAGCAAACGTATTTGATTTTTGATATATGATAAGCAAAATAGGCTGTGTGAAGCGCCTATGTAAGACACCCAAACCAATGGCATCCCAAGAAACCTTAAGAGTAAGCAGCAGCTGACACAGACACATTAAGATATTATTAGAAACCAGAATTGTCAGTTTCAGTGCAACCGAGCTCCCCAGTATATTTCATGCCATTTGCAGGACTGTCCATATTCCTCCTTTCTGAAGTAAATATCAATCAATGCAGCTATCTGAACAGTGATTCTCTGTCACCAGTATCTGACCACTAGGCTAAAGCCAAGCCAGTATCTGCTTACTATGGGAAGCAATAAATCATTAGCAACTGGGTGTCTACACACCAACAATCAAGGCAGAACATGTAGAAAATGATGTCTAGCTATGGTTAACTGGAAATATGGGACAAAATTTAAGAACCTTACTCTTTCAGTTCACTGTATATTGGTAGCACCTCAGGGTGGCATACGAATGCAAATGCCAGGATGGGTATTGCATAGGCAGTCTGTAAAATAAAGCTCCCATTAGTAAGAACGGTCACTGCTGTATCTCTGAGTTTTGGCAGGCAGCAGTTTAGCTGTGGTATGATTGGCGTAAGACAAATTCTACAGAATCTCCCTTACCCGTGAATTGAACACAAAATATTTTGGCTGACATATGTCACTGCTGTCGCTGTGTGCTTCATATTCTACACCACTTTTGGGGGAGGTATCTTTCAGCTCCTCAAGGCCCGGCAAGTGCCCAGCTGTGTTGTCCATCATGAAATTCACACCAGAACCGACAGACTCATTTGGTAACATAACCAGGTGCATTGGCACTGTGCTGTTGGTGGCGGTCCAGTTTGCAAACCCATGGTCCATGGCGGGGAGAGGACAGGGTATCTGGAATTTCTTGAAGATTACCTACAAAAGAGCAAACAGTGTCATCAGAAGACTACCACCATAGGAGATTGCACTTACATCCAGGATATACCAGCAGAAATATAAGCAGGCACACAGAGGAGAGAGGGAAAAGAGAAGGAGCAAGAAGACAAATGCTGTCTCTTCTGCTTCTCCTTCAAGTATTTGTTGCTACTCTGCCTCTGCTGTTGTCCTGCTTTATCTTTTATTCTCAATTGTTGATTTTTAGGCTGATCTTTTTTACTCCGGCTTTGTTCAGCAATAAGCTTGTTGATTTGATTCACTTGCAGTTGTTATTCTAACATCCACATTAAATTGTCATAGTAAGAAATGTAAGAGTGTTTCACAGTTTATAGGCTCTGTATTTGCTTAGAGACAATACCCAAACAGTCACCTACCACACTGACGAAGAAAACCATGCAGGTCAGCGAAAAACCGCTCGTGTAACCAAGATAACCTGTGCAGCAAGAAAAATACCCAACAGTTCAGCTACATATAAATATGCAATCCTAATAGAAATAAGGACTGAAGTTAAGTGGGGCATTAAGCTTACCTAAGCTCTTTAGAAGGGAGAGGGGAAGAATAATTGCAACCGTTACAAGTATAACGAGGTAGTTCCCATTTAGGTACCATTCTCTAAAGAACGAAAAATAACAATCATTATCACTAACAACAAAATGAAAAAAAATTAATCTGAGTTTAAGGTTGGGCAAAGGTACCTACCCAGAACTCTCCTCAAGTTTCATAAATGCTCTGATCACTTCAGGAAGTTCATATTTAATAATAAAGAGGTAGCTTGACATTGCTGAAAAAAACAAACAGGCACCGTCAGAGGAAACAGTGTAGTGCCAACAAAAAGAATTTATTTTAAAAAACATTATTCGCTGCATGAAAAACACACTGTTTTGGGAAACCAGTTTTTGATGAAGTAGAGAAATGAGTTCTGTTCAAATAACAGTGTGAGTAACTAGATGGTACCTTACTTTGATATTGTTATGAGCATGTCCTGAATGATATTTAGCATTCAGTATTAGAAAATAATACTCAGTGTTAGAATACAACAGTTATTACTGAATTAACAACATGCTCAAATCACTGTTCTGATGAAATTTACACTCTTAACTTTTCCTTTTGCTCTTCTGTTGTGTTGTTTCTCCAATGAACACTGTCCATCCACATTCTGTAGTAACTTTAGTTGTCAATGCCTCTGAATATCTTTGTGTTATCTCTTCTATTTTCAGTTTCTTTCTTCCAATACCCTAATTTACGTATTAAAAGCCAAACCACTAGTTGACAATATTCCTGATGGAAGGGTGGACTCATACACATCTCATTTGAATGTACTGCCAGAAGGCATGCTTTTTTCAGTTATTTTACATTGTCCGTAGAGAGGTCTCTGGTGAGCTATGGATCAAAGCAGACAAGAGAACTAGAGGAACAGCTATTCCTTTCTAACAGGGAAGCAAAGTTTCTTCCTGAGTTCAACCACATGTGATATCGAGGCTTGAGGAAGGAGAAGGCAGCCATGGAATAGGATACTTATATTTCAACTACCTCTCCTTAAGAAATATGAAAAAAAATAAAAACTCCCATGAGCTTTCAGATAAGGTGTTCTCCAGCTTCCTAAGAGACTTCTTCCAGAGTAGTAAGAGGAAATAAGCTTTGTTGCAGAAATGCACAGACATTCCCCTACTACTTAGGTAAAGTCTCTTGTTCTGAGAGGATGGAGGTTATTTGATAGATATTTCTCAGCAGGTATCTTTGTGGATGAATACTTTTGACAGTCACTCTTAAACACTCAACATCTTAGAGAGATCACAACCCAACTGCCATTTCAATGAGAGAATTCAGCTGAAAAAATAAACTACTGAAGAGCCTTTCTTTTATGGAGAAGTCAGAACCATGTGCTGATCCTTTTAGGCAGGTTATTTTTTTCTAAGTTGAAGCAGATGATGCCTAATCTGAGCTGTACTCAATGAAGTTGAAGGTTCTTCATTGGTCACAGAGAGATCCCAGGTAACTACCTTTCACCAAATACCGAAGTGTCAGATAGTTGAAACAAGGCGAGATGATTTCCTCCTGTCCTTCCCTATTACAATAGGGTGTATACTGTACCTGGCTCATCTCTGATGCCATTTAGCCAGACAGAGGGAAGAAAGCACTTGTGTTCTGTAGGAAAGCATGGGAAGTTAGAAAACTTTAGCCCCTTACCTCCAATGTTCTGCATTGTAACAGAAATGAAAACAGCACACTTCCCAGGCCAGCCAAATGCCTTTTCTCCCAGTTTTTCATATATTAGTGATCCTGGGAAAAAAAATAAAGTGAAAAAGAAACATGGGCCACTGCATTGGACGCACTTGATGAATTGTATTCCAAAGCTAAATACATGTATATTGTCAGGGCTCTTAGTCAGGCACAACCTGATCCTCATACCTCCTTCTTTTGATATCTTCAGCAAGAGGTGGACCGAGTAGAGCGACAGTATTGCTACACTGAGCAGCAGAACTCTGCAAGGCAAAGCAGAAATCAGAATCCCAAGCAAGACATCAGAGATATTCAGTTAGTTTGAGTGTATCTTGCTTAGTGACATGAAGTTTAATGTGCAATTAGTTTTCAGCAAGTTGTGTTTTGGACTCCTGGTGCTAAATGCAGAGATAGTTTTCAGCTGTGGTTTACTCATGAGTACAGTTGCACTTCATACACTCCAGAAGCCCTTTAAGGCTTGTTTAAGTCCAGGTAGATGCCAATTTTGTCTTATTCCACAAGGACAGACAGAATCTTACATCTTAACGAGACCCTACTAAAGTAAGCAGATTTCTATGCAAAAGTCTAGTCTTTGGCCTCTTACCTGCTCGCAGCCCTATCCTTTTAATCTTTCTCTTTACTCAGAGCTATCCAAACCTCCCATTCTTCCTCAAACCATGATTGTGATAACTTGACTGCCAGCTCCTGGTTAGTCACTGCATTTGACTCCTGCCAGGTCATCATGAAGTTGGGGAGTTTAGCTTGGGATGCCCATCTTGCAAAGTACCTTAGAAATCTTGCATAATGCTAAAGCGCGGCATGACACTGGAAAACCTGCTCTTGGAGCACTTGCAGCATACTCTTCTAGCCTAGTCTGCTTAAAGCTACTGGTGCCTGAACTTGTTAATTCTGATTACTGCCATGTTCCTTCCACACAACATTTGCATTCTATGTGATTTCAGCTATCTGCCTTTTGCAAAGTGCTGGTGAAAAATATAGCTTTGTATGACATTTTCAGGTCAAAACACTGTGGGAGAATGTCTTTTTACCATAACCACCTTGTCATCAGCCTGCACTTGTGTTGGTGCAGAAGGGACGCGATGATAAGATGTCAGAGCTAGGAAATACTGATGTGCTTTCATGTAAGCAGGTTCATCGCTCTGCTGTGGGCTCATGCAATATGGTAAGGGGGAGAACGAAGGTTACAGTGTACCCTGCCAAGATGGTATCCCTCTTGGTCAGGGGTATCCATGCAGCTGCTACTCAGAGACGTGGTCTCCATCTCCTTATACATGAGGTATGGTAAACCAAAGCCACCCTGCTTGCACTTGCTAGATCATGCCAGGCAGCAGAATTGATGCTAGAGTGCGTGCTCCATGTGCCATTTTAAACCTCTTCCACAGGAGAGGGTAACTTCTGGAGAGCTTCTGAGTTTTAGGAGCCCTCCTTTTGCCTTCACCCTGTAGAACATCTTCCAGCATGAGAGCAGTTGGGCTACATGCCAGCATCGCCCAAATTAGAATTTATGTTCAACAGTTTCTATTTCCTAGATGGGATTTTTCTACCCCTCTAATGCTAACATCATGATCTGTGAAAGCAGAGGAACCTTTGGCAAGTGGATGCATGCCATGGAGGTAACAATATCCCTGCACAGTTTTGTACTTTTAAATAAAACCCCTTCACCTACCAGAAGGAGGAATGTTCTCATGCAGAAAGTATGAAAGAATGACAGAAAAGAAAATGAGCTGCAGGATGGACATGTCCTTTGTTTTTCCTGTATAAGACTCCATAAGGTTGCTTTAGTGTTAGGCCTTGCTTTAGCACTGCCAACACAGCTAATGCCATTATTTTCATATGAGATTGTTTTGGTCATCTATGTGAATGAACAGAGCCTCAAAAATAAAGATATTATGAAGATAATTTTTTTCACTCATAATGTAATAGTTTTCTTTCCAGTGATAATTTACGGCTAAACTGGCTAGTAAAAATGCTCAGAGAAAGCTGAGAAGAAAAGAATCTCATATTTTTCAGGCTTTAATGTAGTAAATTTTAGAACCAGCTTCCATCATTGTATCTGCAAATACTCTATCTAAACTGTTTAAGTGCAGGTTCTGGGAAGTACTTATCCAGGATAGCATTTCCATCTACAATTAATTTTCAGTTAAAAATTCTACTGGCAAAACAGGAGGTGTTTCTTAGCAACTGGGTTACACATAGCATTTCAAATGCTGTGATGTTGTAGTTACAAAATCTCCAGAAGAAGGAAGCCATATAAAGATAGCCATGCAACCTGATTTAAAGGCTTGTTAGATTTTAGTAGTGTGAAACAATGGCCTATTGTCATACTGTGCTGTCATGCTTTAGTCCAGACTCATGGGGGATTAAAATTTAGGCTTCAGTTAAAATTAAACCCAGTTATTAAAAAAAGAAAACTAACTTTTTTTTGGGGAGTACAGTCTCTCTCATTTTCCAAGGTTAGCCAGAGGTTGAAAAACTTCACATGGCTATCTGTTACTGTCTATCAAAACTCATGTTGTATAGATACTGTACGTCAGCCACATACCACTGCTGTCATCTGTGCACAGTGAGTGCAAATAGACTTGAGGGAGCAACATTAAATCTGAATAAATATGTGAATGCCTTTACGTTCAAAACATGCTGCTATTTCAGACTTATATCAAATATTCTTCTTCCATTTCCACATAGTGGTTAGAATGTTGGGATGATGTAAATATATGCTTTATGGGTGATTTATTTCCCTTGTTGAATTCCCGTACCGAACCAGCAAGATTGCTGTTGTTATTTTAGGACCAGTATACTGTTCTTCCCCTTTGGTTTTTGACTGCACAGTATCAATTCACAGCTGTGTGCTTGATACAAATCAGGGCTAAAATGAAAAAAAAAAAAAAAGGTTCGTCAGCAGCGGATGATTCCTTGTGGTGCAGCTAAAATGTTTTCATTACAGATGATTTTACAAAACTTCTCAGCTAACAAAACAAGCTTAATGTACCTCTCTAACCACAAAAACTTTAGCTCCAGCTTATTGCTCATATTCTATTTGTTTTTCTTTCTATATACTTACACAAAAAGGATAATTCCTGTGTTGGCCATGGCATAGGAGAGCCCTAAAATGCCACTGCCCATAATGGCATTGCTGAGGTTGAAGGAGGACATCCCGAAGGAAGCTCTACCCCGGTGCTGTTGGGAGCAAGAACAGAAAATGGCAATTAATTTGTGTGTTATTGAGTACAACAGTCTCATTATCCTTACTGCTGTTTTTCCTTATATTGCTCCCTTGACCCTTAGAGATGAAGCTTTGTTAAGGTTCCTGAGCCCACAGGCAGTTGGCACCATAAGGAACCTTTTTTCCATGCAAAGTCAGCTATGCTGATGGGTGTTTGCCTCTTCCCACTCTCCCCTTGTCTTGATGGGAGGAGGGCTACAACCCTGACTGGCAACTGGGGGATGTGTTGACTGTGTTGGACAACTCCTGTCTAAGTACATGCTGTTATCAAACAGATTTCCCAATTATTGAGTTAAAAAATTCAGATTATTTTAAAAAATTAATCCAGCTGATAATTTAATTTTTCTCCAAGTAGGTTGTGCTTGTTCCTTTCAGGAACTAAAAGTGTGTCCAGGGTAGAAAATAAGGGAGCGCTGTGTGGCTCAGACCAGAGGCAGAAGAGTAGAAGAGGACAAAGGACTAGGAGAAGGGGGATGACGGTCTGTGAGTGAGTCACATCTGCCAATAAGTGGAAAAGAAAGGGGGGGAGTATGGCTTTTAGTTTTCACTTGCAAGCACAAATAACTCTTCTTGTTTTGTTTTATTTGATCAATCCTTATAAAACCTGTAGCATGACCAATAAAATGCCTTTATTTGCACTGCTCATGAAAACTTTGAATAAAGTTAAATCCTAAGCAGAGAGGTACCCACAGGCACATGCCAGGAACTGGTGCTGTGCTTCCATTTGCACATGGAGTTATCTGAAGAGTTGGAGGTGTGCTGAGTATGTAATGTTCAGCATTGCAGGCCAAACATGAGTATTCTTTCTTTAAAGCAATGCAACTGGATGTGCATTCATTTACACATGCTGGAAACAAACAGCACAAGCACGCACATGCTGAAGTCCAGCTCTACTTTTATATGACTAGCAAAGTTTCTCTGAACCACGTCACCTGTCAGAAACATGGGTGCAGACCCACTCCTGGCTGAACACTGTGGCTGAAATGACACGAGTGCTACTGGAGTCCAAGTGTAGTCGGAGTAATTTCTCTGATCGCTTGTGAAGGAAAGACCTAGTTTTACTTGCAAGACAACAGAAAGGGTTTGCTGTACTAGCTGGTAGAAAATGTGTTTACTCCTCCAAAGCTAAGATTATGCTGATCAAGCTCCAGAGTAACTTTGTTTACTGAAAGTTTTGGAAAAAGATTCAGGTCAGTAAGATTTATTTAGTAATTACCCTTAAAAATGAATAAAACTTACATATTCTTCGTTATATTCTTCCAATTTCTTTTTACCCAGATATCCATTTGTAAGGAACTTCTGACTTTCTGCATCATCACTAGCAAATGGACTGAACAAAAAATAAAATAGAAAAATATTAGATTAGACTTATGACACACATTATGTTCAAGCAGTGCCTTCTGTCATTAGTGGAAAATTTCCTTTGACATTGCAATGAATATTTAAAAATCTTTCAGAAAAAAACCCCATCTCTTCTCCTGTAAGATTCTTGTGTCCAATGGCATGTTTAAAAGATCTCTGCTTTGCCTTGGAATTTAGTTTTAAACCCAGTAATCTTCCGATTATATCAGACTGAAGATGTTGGAGAGTGGCAGTTCCTTCCTGCCAGCAGTATGCTAAAGCTGAGCACGTACTTCACATCCAGGGAACAAAGTGCTTTGCAACTGCCCTGTTGGAGGTGGGTGTTGGGGGGGATCAGCAAGTTGAGAGCTGGGGGCTGATGGCTGGTTTTGACAAGTCTTTCTCAGGACACTGAGGTGCTGGCACTATGGTGTGTCCTGCTGGAGATGGAGTATGGGCTCTCCCCGCAGGGGCACTGAGCTGCTGCCCTCCATACCCCGCCCTGGAAGGCATTCCCACTTTCCTACAGGGCTGAAGCACAGAGGCGGCACGGTCAGGTTGCACTGCCCTGAGTGAGTATTAATTTACACGTGTACTATCTGACTGGAGTAGCTGGAAATTGCCCAGCGGGTGCTCAGGGCTGGGAGCCTGCAGAGGTCACTCCGGGTGGTGGCCGGTGAGAGGGACCTGAGAGGCCCCTGAGGTACTGGGCCCACCATCCTCCAGGATGCAGAGCAGGGAAAACACCAGATGAACAATCACACTAATTTCAATTTACTACCTAGGAAACAATTTTGAGTCCCAGATGCCGTTAGTGAAGCTTGTTTCTTTGATTGCTGCTTTCTAGCCTTAACGAACAACCTTCCCATGTAAACACTTACCTCCTAATTGCAGCCTTTTCCGAATCAACCAGCTCCGTGTAGTTGTCTTCGAGGCTTTCCCCGCTGTTGCTCTGATCATCAAGTTCGATGTTGACTTTTTGCAGCTCCATGCGATCCATTAGAGCGATCAGCGCTTTCCAGCACACACACTCCCTTCCTCAGGGTAAACAGCACCGCGCCGTCTGCTTGTGGGTCCTCTCTACCATGCGGGGACTTCCAGAACACTCTGTTCTGCAAACAAAACACAACAGAAGTCATTAGAGTTTTCCTCAAATTAGATGAAGCAGTGTGAATTGTTTGGTTTGTTTGTAATAGCATTAAGAAGGGAAACAGTTGCAAAATGGGAAAATTCTGGGCAAGCATAATGCCCCTTTATATGCCAGCACTTGGCCCTTCTGTCTCCCATCAAATGGCAAAGAGTGCAGAGGCCACGGGATGCAGAGTGGATGTCCAGCAGCTGACAAAATCGCAAAGTCACAAGAAAGCAATATCTTGAAGCACAGACTTTGAACCTGTGAGGGATGGTGATGCGGTCAGAAATGAAGGGAGCATATCAGGACTTTCCCACCACTGCTTCAAAACATACAAACTCTTAAGGGAAATACTTCCCTTAAGGTAAAAAAAATCTCCCTGATGTTTTGAACTGTTTGTTATACGATCAATGTTGTCACAGGTTTAAATGCTTATTCCTTTCGTTGGGATCTGACAGAGGCGAGCATCTATGCATGATCACTCCTTTGGTAATTTGGAGGTGCGATTCTGACCTAGCAGGTTTTGCTTTTCAGTAAATCTGTGTTTAATTCTTGCTTGTCCCACAACTAGAAGATCAGTCTCACACAGGATTATTACACAGATACAAGGCTGTCTTTATCCTTGTTAGAAAAATTAAAAAGTCATTGGAAAAAATATTCAGTTCTGTATTTCCCTATGGACCAAAGGAAACTGTACAGACCAAAGTTATGAAGAGGATTTCACCTCCAGGATCTCCAGCAGCTTTATTCTGCAGTCTCATCTGCAGACACACATTTACATTCATTTGCTCATTTCCAGATTTAAGAGGAAAACACTGTGCAAGAAATGTTGCAGTTTTACAATCATTTTTCCCTTCCCAAAGATATTCCTTGAGGTATCTTAAATCTCCATCTCACAGCACTGGTGAAGGGAGCGAGCACAGACCAGAGAGCACATTGTTAGCACACCTGGGGCCAGAATTGCAGACTTCTGGCACTTTACCTGCTGCCTTGCAATCAGGTACAGTGGCTGAATCCATTACATTTTTCATAAATACCACATCTGATGTGCAGCTCAATAATAACATCAAAATAACATCAAAACCCACCACAACAAACAATGTGTCTGGCTTTTGTGACACTAAACCTGCAATGATTTAACAGCCCTTTTCCCTGCTTTCTGCATTTATGGATCTATAGGTCCTCACTCGACGACAGGACCTTCACTTTCCTCTGCTACTGATCACATGCTGTTCTTGATAACATCCAAAAACATATTTGTAGTCGTGAAATGTTAGAGTGAATGTACTTAAAATGTAAATGTAGGCTTTAAATACCAGTCCTGGAGGCTAAAACTGACCCTAGGCCAGAAATTACAGCCAGCTTCCTTGCTTCTTACTAAAAGCATTCACCCAGACCAGACAACTGCAAAGGAAAAGCAATATCACAGTGAATTAGGAGATTTCCTACCGGACAGAGCGGCTGTGTTTACTCCTTTCAGCTGCTGCGCGGGGAGTGTGCGTGAGGGGACAAGTGACTTGGGCATTGGGGGAGAGCTACCGGCACTTGCATTCCAGCAGCCGGGGGGTTCTGCCTGCTCGGGATATGAATAACGCCAGGAGAAAAAATAATAATAATAAAAAAGCACCCCAATGGAGCCTTCCCAACTGGGATTTCATTCACAGAGCTGTCTTCAAATACAGACACTGCCCTGTCTGAGAGACAGAGTCCTTCCAATTCCTGATGCTTATTTTTAATCCACAGTGTAAAAGTCAGGCAGAAAAATCTGACTGCATTTATCCCTGTTCTGGTAAAGAGTAAGATCTCCACTGTGCTCACTGCTTGTCAGGGAAATATCTTGCCCAGAAGTGGCAGTCCAAAAAATACAGATCTTCAAAGAGTTGGGAAACAGAGGAAAAGTAAGCAAAAATGTTGCCAGAAGTTAAATTACACAGAGATTGGGCGGAGGAAGAAAGTCTGTGCAGCACAGCAAACACAATTTGGAAAGGGGAGCAAAAATTGACTGGAAAGACATATTACAGCATAAGTATCATCTGGACATTGCCCTGTCAAATATTTACACAAGTAATCTGATTTATGGGTGAAATCTCAAAAGGCTGTGGAATTATTGCAAAAAGCAGTGAATTTTTTATTTTTTTATTTTTTATTTTTTAATTTATGGATTCCTAAATGTATTTTGTTGAAGATCCAGAGCCTCAGGTGGAAAAATTAAATCTGTTGAGGACAGGTTCTTGCAGTTTTCACTTTTTAAGTTGGTAGAGCTCAAGGGGTCTGCAAAATATGAGCTGAAAGCCAATGGCATAAAAGTGGGCAGGATGAGATCTGTGAAACAGGCTAGTTACTAGATTTGAATCCTGCAATCACTAATAACTGTAATTACAACCAAATGTGCCTTTGAACTTCAGCAGAAATTGGCAGAACTGGTCCTTAATTGGTGCAAATCCATTCCTTCAGGCGCTGAAAGTTTTGAGAGGATGTTGATGTATCGGTAGCGCATGCTCCCCATGAGTACTGTAGAAGAGGCAGAGCTGCCACCCCTTCACCTGAGGAGGGCACAGGATAGTCCTGCAGCTCTTGGGTTGCTGATAGACCTGTGGGATAGAATTTTAAACAGGGGGTCGCACTAACTGAGTCTGTTTAAAATAAAATGCTGGCTACAGTTGTGTGCTGTCCTGTGCCCAAGCCCCCTGCCAGATGGATGCTCAGACGCACCCCTGGTTGACGTTGGCTGGACATCTGCTCCTGGGTCATGACCAGGCACCAGGGCAGTGATGACGTGACAGGGCATGACCACCAAGGCCAGGCAAGCCTGGGCCATGCCAGAAGCGTAGCACATGATGTCGGAGGAGAAACGCCAAAGCTCATCCACTTTAGGTTCTGTGGGTTTTAATACTTTCTGCTTCAGAGTTCTGAATTTGGTGCCTAAACCCTGTTTCAAGCACCCAAATCCATCTTCATCTGCTCGGCTTTCTTTTCCTACAGAGGAATTTTGTAAGTTTGGAAGTAAATAAAAAACTCTCCACTTCTTTTTACTTCCCTTTAGTTAAAATCAATGTTTATCCTTCTGTTTGCCTACAAGAAAAATCTCTTGGCTCTCCAGTGTTCCTTAAACTTGGCTTCAATGAGGTGGTGGTTTTTCTGCCTCCTGTGGCATTTGGCTGATGAGAAAAGATTTTTCTTAAAGTAAAGTATGGCATTAAAATGGAAATATTGGTTGTGAAAGAAATTCACCTATTATTAGAGGGAAGTTATTTATCCCTATAAGACTATTTTTCTCTTTAATATGGGGTCATATTCTGTATCAGTTATTAAATAATGGTCTTCAGAAATGACTCAGAAGATGATGAAATTTTTGGCATCTGATTTCACAATGTTAGTGATTTCTGTTCAGACTGCAGTTTGAACACTAAGGGAACGGACAAACATCAGAAAAATAATGCCAGGTCACAGACACGACTAACATTTTCATGGATCTTGCAGCGTCAAGATTTGTAATCTCCACCATGGCATCTGATTTAGTAGATTTTGCTGGATTCTTCATCTTTATGACAGTGAGTTATATCATTACTGTCTATACAGCTATATCAAAAGGAAATAAGTGTTGTCACTGTGAAAGAAACAATTAAAATGCAAAGCCTGCTTTCACAAATTCATTTATTTACAGAAATGTTGGACAAGTAAATCAAGAGCCTTGAAAAAAATTCCCAGAAGTTAGCCAAGGGCTGCAAAGGAAAGCAGGCATTAATTTCTTAATTGCCTGGTCAATTGAAAAGCCCTTTTGCTGCTTCTCTGGTTGCTTAGGTTCTGATTTGCCGTATGAAAAGAAAAGACTAAATTTCATTCCTGAAGAAATATCAAAGATACTTGCCAACATAAATTACCATGTTAGTAAATCTTAAGGAGCTCATCTTTCACCTTGCACTTATATTTACAGATAAATTAAATATCTTGTTCTCAGTTTTTAAAGATGTGGCCAGTGTCTAAAATACATTGATCAAACACTATAAAGAAAAAGTTTTAGGTTTACCTCTGGGTCAGGTGGGTTTTCTTGCTCCGTTGCTAAGCAGGTTATATCTTTTAGGAGTTGTACCTGTAATGAAAAGTTTGCTCTTATGCAACCTAGAGCAGTTGGACAGTGTTTTAAAGACAAATGGGAGTGTATCAGATGAACCAATCAAGAGCTGCTACACCCCAACAACTCCCTTTGACAAACTTGCGTCAGCTCTTTTTAAAAAAAAAAAGGGGAAAAAAAAGAAAAAAGGTAAATCAGTTTATTGGAGCACACTGAGGGCAAACATCTCAGTTACCAGAGCTATTTGCTCTCTGAGCTTAGCACTATTACAAAATGCGTATCCACAGAAGCTTGATCATGCTTTCACTTGATAGTCTTGATTTTTGAATTTTGGGTACGCCTTAACCTTGCAGTAACACAATAGAAATAAGCCTGGAAAAGAAGACCCAGGAGAAATAACTACAGGCTCCCACACTGCTCTTATCTCTGTGACTACAGAGCTACATCTTGCAACGGCAGTGAGGTGTGCATGGCAGGACCTGGTCAGAAGTGTGTGCTTTCAAATAGGCTGGTTGACCTGTGCTTTAGTTTCCAGCTGAAATATTTACTGTCATTGTAGTTGTGGGGGTATATGTCAAGTGGCAAGTGTTATTCATTTAACAGTAATATAGACCTGTGGAGAATTATTTCTTTACTTGTGATGGGCCTGGGATACTGTAGAATTCACAACCTTTTCGCCTATTCCATCATGATCATAATTAAAAAGACCAAATGACCCTCCAGCCCTCCCTCCCGAGTAGGCTTTGTGATTAAAGCCTTCAGATTGGTCTGCCTGTGAAGGCAAGCGAGGGGACGTAATTTTTAATTCTTAGAGTTTCCTGCAGAGCACTTCAGACTGCTTCAGCTCAGGCTGGGTGACAACCTGTGGGAACCCAACCCTGCTCTACTGTGAGCAGGGCTTGAGCTTGCTTGCTGCTGGCACTGGCTGACGTGTGTCGTTTCATGGTTCCTTCCCTCAAAAAAAATCCTAGTTCCGATATAGACTCAGACAAATAGTTTAACAAAAATAATCTGTCTCCCTCAGTTCTGCATTCCCATGAAAATGTGACTGATCATAAAGCCCATCATGCCACATAATGCCAAAAGTAGTACAGTCCAAAGATTAAGAGGTCCAAGGTTCGGAATTAGAGGTCCTATCTTGCTTTAAACCTACCACATAGTTGGAAAAAAAACCCAAATTTCTGGGCTTCGGTTGGCTGTAGGAACTATGAGTCTGAAAGCTGCCTGTATTTTCCTTTGCA
Organism: Thinocorus orbignyianus; assembly: GCA_013400375.1. Taxonomy (NCBI): domain Eukaryota; kingdom Metazoa; phylum Chordata; class Aves; order Ciconiiformes; family Thinocoridae; genus Thinocorus; species Thinocorus orbignyianus. The sequence continues at coordinate 525,459 of VXBW01000036.1, read as the reverse complement.
TAGCTGGTCTAATGAGGGAAACAGGCTCTCCTTCTAAAGCATAGGACAAAGAATAGGTGTCCTTAATGAATTAAAGCAGTTCTCAGTTGTGGTTTGGCATCAAACTGCTCTATGCCATTGCTAGGGTGAGGGGAGCAGAGCTGCAGGAGGGGCTGGGGAAGGCAGCCGTCCCCCATTTGAGCCTGTTTGCTTTGCACAGTTGACAGGGCTGTGGATATAGGCAGTTTCCTCCTTGCACTGTTGATCATGTGGATGTCTCATGTAACGACAGGGGAGAGAAAAACATTTCTTTAAACAAATGAAAATAAGATTGTAAACCATAAAGCAAACAGCAGGGAGGTCTGTGGACAGATGTACTAACAAATCAGCAACAGCTGTGAAAATTACTTATGATACATTTTTTGAACCTGATTAAAAAAATAATAATCAAGATTAGAATTCATTTCCTTTTCAAGGACCACAGAGATCGATGTTTATGTCTGATACCCATCGAGCCTAAGCAGCGTGGCACAATGCTCTCTGTAGTCACATCAGGGTACTCGGGTGGGTCTTTCCTCAGTGCGTGGAGGGACAGAGATATCAGCACTGATGGTGCTCAATAGTGCCCCTGCCCCAGCACCTGATGGTCCAAAGATGCTGGGCAGCACAAGGTACAGGGGCAGGTGGGCCTGGCAGCAAGTATCCACACTCCTGTAGGCAATTTTGTCTGCAGAAGAGGAGCCAACTATATTAACATTGGGTTTCTTGACACTGCCAGTTCTTTCTGCCTGACCCTAATTAAGCAGTGCTTAATTTTCACCAGGAAAGAAAAGGCTTCTCTCAGCAGAGCAAGTGTCCAACTTGAGACTGAAGCTAGGCACATCATAACCTTAGGAACACAGAGCCCTTTCTATCTTGTCATCAACACTGCATTTGCCATTTGCCACGATTACTTAAAGTTGTACATGAGTTTGAGGAAGATATATTTTCTTGTTTTCAGGCAAAGGATATGATTAAGTTCCTGATCAAAATGTTGAAGACAGTGGGCAAAAGAAAGTGTAATCTTGGGATATACAGGACACCCATGCCTGGTTGTAGCTGACATTGGCTTTCTGTGAGACTTGTCTGTGCCACGGGTATTCTGCAGCCAAAGTAGCTTCTCTAACATTCAAAAGAAAGGTCAAGTGTACAACTTTTGGACCAAAACCCCCAAATCCTTGTTAAATAAGTATTTTTCTCTGTTAGCTTGTAGGACCTTTCTACAAGCTCTGATAGTCATCTCAGTGCCTATGGAGCACCCTGCAGCTCATCAGGGGGTGCCTCCTCCATACTCCCCACACCATTGTTCACCTTTTCTCTGAGCAGCCAGGTGAACTGCAGCTAGAACTATGATATTTGGTAGACATTATACTTTCTCCATCTAGTACCTTTTAACTAGCTACCATCTCATAGAAACAACAAATGATGCAGTAATACCTGCCGTCTTTTACAGGAAGATTTTCAGACATGGCAGATACAAGGGCTGAGGCCACATTTCCTGCACAGAGAAGGCCTCTCCTAAGCAATCTACTGTAGCAAAAAGGGTATTTCCAGAGCGGAGGTTTTTGGCAAAAACTGGAGCTGGTGGTGGTAGCAGTGCTATCAGACAGGGTTCAGTGGTCCCTATGCTCCAGTCACAACCTCCTAACATTTGCCACCTCAACAGGTCTCCTGTTCTGAACGCTGTAATGCTCTTCATGGAGCAAAACCTACCAGCCATTGCTCAAAGCCCTTGTCTGAGGCAAAGAGTGATCAGGAGCTGGTCTGGCTACATGAACTGGATGTGCTGGCCCATAGCTTGGTACTTCAGATCCTCTGAACACAGAGAGCACTGTGGCACTGACGGGGGAAATCCAGTGGGCTCTGCTGCCTGCCTCTGCTCCAGCTACTCTCCCACATGCCTGGGCTGCAGTGGCCACCTCTAGCATTTGGGCTTAGTCAAAGTAGATCGGGGCTGCTCTGCTGTCCCTGTAGCTGCCTACTTTGCTTATGTCTGGAGTATAGGCTGACAAAAAAGACTTTATAGGGTGAAATAAGCTTGGTATTGAAAGTGTAAGAGATGATTTTACCAATATATGAAGCATGTTTTTACTGCATTTGGGCATTGGTTTTTAGAACACGAAGTTGTGTTAAATGTTTTAACATTTTCCTGTTTTCCACAAACAGGAAATCTCACCTATAAACAAAAAATAATAATAATATATATATATATATACACACACATATATATATATATATATATATATATATACTGGTAATTTACCTGTTTTGAAGTAGCCACTGCTCTGACTCATACTACCTCCCGCTTTTTACAACAGCCTTATGTCTGTCTGTTTGCTTCTTGCTCAAATACTGTCTTTTGAAGTTGCAGAAGATTTTGCTGGAGTGCTGAGTTTAGTTTTCACTCTGTACCCATCATCATTATCATTGGGGCAGCCAGCCTGTAGAGGAAAGCAAAGGGCATTTTGCTATTTTGTGGTGGCTGGCTGTTCTTCACCAGTAGGCTAGATGACAAAGTAATCCAGTGACAATGAGCTAGCTACATTCAAAGCATCTGATCCTACACACGTACACAGAGGTCTAAATCCACACTTCAAAGGGTTAGAACACCTTTTACAGGGAACAATTAAATATTAACTCACTCTTTATCCCTAGAAATGCACAGGAAAAAAATTACTTCTCATTTCACTGTTTTCTGTGTTCAAGGCCAAGAAGAGAAATTTCATCACCTGCATCTCAAACACCCTGGAGTCTCACACAGATCCTGCAAATCCAAAGAGTCACATGGCTCCAGCTGGGATGAAACATTTGGATTTTCAGAACAGAAAAGGTTGGGAAGGCAGGGCTTGTTTAGGCTGGCAGAGGGCAAGCTAAGGGGGAAGGACAGGGTAAGCTTCAGTTGTTTGAAGTGTAGTTACAAAAATGGCAGAGGGGAGACTCTTCTCAGTAGTGCCAGACAACCCAGACATGAGGCATGAACCACATACCAGCGTGTGAGAGGTTCAAGTTGGACATTAGGAGGATGGTAGTGCAACTTGGGAACTTTTTGCTTAGGCAAGCTGCAAAGTCACTTGTCCTTTTTTTCAAGACACTGTGAAGTAAAGCCATGTCTGAGCTGATCTGGCATTTGTGGGAGCCACGTTCTGTGGAGGCGGCTGGACCCGCAGTCCTCCATAGGTCCTTTCCAATCAGTGTTCTGAAGCGTCTGTGGAACTGCTTAATGCTACAAGCAAGAACACAAAGGTATTAAAGATGCCCTCAAAACTACTAATGGCAGGAATGCGATTAGGTGAGACATGGCCAGATGTTAAGCAAACACCACTCCATGCGTCAGAAGCAAGTTTAAAACAAGATTTGGAGAGGAATTCAATAGTCTGTTGATTTCTTGAGGAGATTTACTGGAGAAAGAACAGCAAGTTTTGGCTTAAGAAGGTTTTCCATCTTCACACATACACTGTAAATGTATAACTACCCACACAGAGCTCAAAGTGCCCTTTTAAAATATTAATATATACAAATTTTGTAAAACAAAACTGAGGATAGTTGGTAAATGTATTAAATTCTCTTTAGCAGAATAACTGGTATATTCTGAAAAAAGGCTGCAACATCCTGTTTTTCCTTCCCCAAAACATAATTTCTTTTCATCCTCAAGTTTATTCCAGTCTCTTTGGCAATAATAAGGTTCACAGGGCAAATATGAAAAGCTGCATTTGCAATTTGCTACAGTGAACTGAGGAAAAAGCTAAAATAGAATATTAAATAAAACCCAAGTGATTGATTTCAAGAAATAGTTTTCCTTATAGTAAACAAAAGTTTGAGGCTATAATTCATTATATATTAATTGCTTTACTATATATTAATTGCTTTCCTGCTGTGTTTTTTGACTTATAACATTAAGTATGACTACAGGTGGCTCAGAATATTTTCTTTGTGACATTACCACATCTCCCTATTGTAATGATTCCTGCTAGTGTAGACTGCAAGTATTTGTTGTTGCCCAATATTTTTAAGCAGAAAGGAAAGACAGAGAGGTTCAGGTTCATAACACCTAACAGACGACATTTCACTGCAATGACTAAGACAGGAGACAATACTCCTCAGGGTCTCTATTATCTCAATGGAGGGGGACAGGAACGTCTCAGAAGACGATTCAGCCCACCTAGAAGGGGCTTATGGTCACCAGGCTGCTTATTTAATACACTTCAGTTAAGTGATTAAAGGTTGGTGGTGTGAGTCTGGGCTTTGAGAAGGGTGTTTGTGTTATACTATTTAGAAGAAGAACTCAAAAAATGTGGTTTGCCTTCTTTCTATTTGAATGATGTAAGGAAAGGACAAAAACATGACCCTCTAAATTTTTACCCCAGGCCTTCTGTTGTTCCACACCCTCACATAAAAAAGATTACTTCAGTGGTGCCAATCCCCTGTCCGTTATTTTCAGAACACATTTGGGAACATCTTGCACTGTCAGCACAATTATTCCTGGCTTCAAGCCCTGCCTGAGCAAAGGCAGGGGCTACCTGGAGATTTTCACTGCAAGCCTGTGTCTATTGTTTGCTCTGAATGTGCCCACGTGTGCTAGAAAGAACATATTGTCCATGCTCTACATGGAACAAGACTGAGCAAACAAAGCTGCGGGGCAGAGGAATGATGAATTTACTAGCTAGAGAAGAGCCATGGCTGGAAAACATGCAATATAATACCATGGTTCTGTAAGTTTTAATATAATAGCATGGTTTTGTAATTTTTTAAGTAGGATAGCTCACTGAGGAGTACTGAGGTGCTTGATCACTTCAGGCTAGCTCCTTTCTATACTGATATACATAAGAAGTCTTAACAACTCTGACTGTTTGGAGCTATGTATCACAATTTATCCAATCTCTTTACACTGTGTCATTTGCAAAGTGTAGAGCTAAACTGCCCTTTATGGTGACTCTTTAGTCTGGAGAAAACAAGGCTGAGGGGAGACCTTATTAATGCTTATAAGTATCTAAAGGATGGGTTGAAGGAGGACGGAGCCAAACTCTTCTCAGTGGTTCCCAGTGACAAGACGAGGGGGAATGGACACAAGCTGGTGCATAGGAAGTTCCATTCAAATATGAGGAAAAACTTCTTTACGGTGAGGGTCACAGAGCACTGGAACAGGATGCCCGGGAAGGTTGCGGAGTCCCCTTTTCTGGAGATCTTCTGGACCCACCTGGTTCAGCGTTCAGCCCCGAGTGATGTGCTCTAGGCAATCCTGCTTTAGCAGCAGAGTTGGAGTAGAAGATCTCTAGAGGTCCCTTCCAACTCTGACAATTCCATGATCTGTAAAAGAGTGCCTGTGCTTTCTCATAGCTGTTAACCATATCCTCTCCAAATGTGAGAGAATGATTTCAGGCTCTCAAATGTACCACTGTTTTGATAGATGTGACTTGAGCAGTGAGAGATGCTGAGACTCAGGGTCCCTGGTAGCATCCAGAGCTGAACATTAGACAGGTTTTTCGGACCTCTGCTTCTTTTAAGATCTGGAAAGGTTGCACGTCCATATTTGCTGGATGAAAAGGAGTTAAACCTAGTTTGGACTTTTGGTCTCCATCCTCATTTGAGTGGGCTAATTTTTGCAGCGTCTACAATGACCTGTATCCTGACCAATTTATCAGAAGCAGCCCAGCTCAGATCCAACCCGCTGGAACATTTCATCCAGGTGGTCCCCATCTCTGTTATCACCTCTCATGGAGGCCCTTCAGATGCAAATAAGGAAAAGTTTCCAGCAGGGTTACTTGCTAGACTAGCCTGCTTGTGACTCCCCCTTCCCTGGGGCCCAGTGTCTGCCCCATTGCGTGATCAGTTGTGTGTCTACCATGGCATGTGTCCATGGCTATCTACTCAATACAATTCCAGTCACACAGATTTAACATTTCATCATTTCACAGGGAACACACACACACACATTTTTATTCATGTCTAGTCAGGCAGAGAAGCCTATATTTTTTTAGTAGAGTACAGCTCTTGAATGCCTCCATATGTGCCCGCATGATGTGCTGGGATGGAAGAGCTGGCCACCACTACTCCTCACCTCAGGGTCATAGGGTGAAGGCCTGGAAGAACTCTCATGAAACCATCTGGATTGTATTAGCTAGTGTGCAGCCAGCAAATCAAGGGCAGGAAAGAGATTCCCCTCCATCAGGTACTTTTGAATTTTACCATGCAGCCCTCCCCCCACATCATCCCAAATGAGTACAGCAAGATGGTGGTGGAGTGCAATGCATACAGAGAGAGAGGTTGAAGGAACTTGGCTAGGTCAGCCTGCAGAAAAGAAGCCTAAGGAGAGATATGATTGCTGTCTGCAACAACCTAATGGGGATATGGAGAAGAGAGAGCCAGGCTCTCCTTCGAGGCAGAGAGACACCGAACACAGCTTACCCACAGTAGGGTTAGTAAGACCTGGGTCCTTCCTGGCTGATACCACCAGCATAGTTGTAGCTCCCATGGTAAGCTAAGGAAAAGAGGTGGGCAGGGAACAGGGCATCAATTTTATCAGACCACTGACCTAGCTGGAAAAAGCGGGCAAGCTCTTCCTCACAGGCATTTGACTAGTGTGTCCTTGACCATGTTTGTATTAATCATGATTCGGCCATTTGTATTTCAGTCATTGCTACATTAGGAGTCAACAAGTTTCTATAAAAAATGAAGAAAAAAAAAGCCATGATAACTTAGTTTCACCAGTAATCTTTAGGGTCCCGTGACTACATTTCTATTTATAATAGTAACAACATGTTCATATAAACTAGATGAGATTAAAATCAGCCTGTGAAAACAATCAGATTTCCCTTTCATTAGCAGACTCTGTGGGAGAGCAATACTGTTATTGGTGCTGTCTGAGCAGTGTATAATACTTTGCAGCACTTAACAACGTTACTTCGACCTTGAGAGCAGAGTCAGCTCTTTAGAAGGAATCAGAATGAGGTATTACTTTTAAAAAGATTTATATTTACACGAGTGGAAAAGAATGCCTCTGGACACCTATGAGTGTTGACAGTTTACAAGGATTTCCCATTTATTAAAATGAATGAAAAAGAGGCGAAACCAGTGAATTCCTGGTCCACTAGAGTGTGAGCCCATTACTCTTCTCTGGCTGTGAAAGGGGGATACTGTACACCTAGTTCTACCTAGTTCCACCCAGATGCCTTGCAGTTACTCCAGGGCATAAAACTGAATTCTTGGTTCTGCTGCAGAGTTTTCCTGCCATCTTGAATATACCTCTAGGGAAATATTTGTGGAGAGCTTAAGCACCAGGGTGGCAGTCAGAACTCACACCAATACATTAGGCACTGACACTTTCCCTGGGGAGGTCCCCAAGGTGCACAGAACCCTCTCTGGCACAGCTACCACCTGGGCACGGCTGAGCAGCTCAAGACCCGGGCAACTCAGGCTCTACAAAGTCAGTTTCCTCACTGCTCAGTCTGCCTAACTTGTTCAAAATATGCCACACGTCCTCCTACCAGTATGAGATGAAGTTTCAGTTCTCCTCTGCTGCACTTCTAACGGTTTCATGGATTGGAACTGAGCATGGGAAGTGTCAGTGCGTGTCTGCCCAAAATACACCTTGTAGACAAACTCAGAACAGCTCAGAGTAAGATTTATTGATGTCCTTAATGGATCTAATCCACTCTCTGCTTCCCAGCCCTTGCAACACTGGGAATGCAATAGATGCCTGTTTTACTTGAACATCACAGGGATAAGTACATTCGGGGCTAAACATCAAAGGAACAAGTAGGCCCTCAGAGAAAATTGGCTGCCATTTATCAGTTATTTAATGAATTAATGGTATAATAAAGCCACATAAAAAAGACAAGATGCAGAAAGGGTTAAAAAGATCAAACCCATACTCTATGTGAAACATTCTTGTTCTGATTATTTTTTTGTTGAAACTTCATATCTAGAAAAGCTTTGTCTATGTCAGGTCCATATACTTGTCTTGATAGTGTTCCTTACCCCATGGTAGTGACTTTTTGTAATGCTTTATTAGTTTCTAAGAAGATTTTAAAAATCACCAGATGACTTATAACAATGATTCATGTTATTGTTATTGCTCATTATTATCATTTGTCATATGAGACAATGCCTGGCTGTGCATTTTTCCTCTTTTAAAAGAGAAATCTGGCTCTGCTCCGAAGGCTCCAAATTCTGTTTATCATACTAGCTGAAACATGTTTATTACACTGTCATGTTTTTATATCCCTCCTGCTACCTTGTGCAAAACATACTTTTGCTCTCACCAAACGGTGAAAATTCTGCAAGGTTTTGGTCTCTCTGATCAAATCATTGATCTACCAAGTTCAACAGCCTTGTGTGATGGCAGCCAGTATCTGACCCAGCAGATTGTCCTCTACCTCACAGTACCACGCTTAATCCTGAGAGACACTCCACGGGGGAGATGCTTTGATGAAGTCCAGCCCTTATTTGTGAGATTTCCTGAGTTTTAAGCTCTATTCTTTCCTAAAACTGCGTGAGTTAGAAATGGTCATGTACTGCTTGTATGGCTGTTAATGTAACAGTATCTGATATAGAGGAGAAGCTGCAGGAGACATATGTAATAGCTAAAAATAACAGAGATAAAGCAACAGTAATGACAACCTTGTTTTCATGTTGCAGTTGCAATGAATTTGTGCAGAACCTTGGCTGAGAAGCTTTCCAGGCACTTAACTGAGCCTTTTGGACCCATGAGCCACACTGACTTCCCAGCTTGATGGCAAGAAGGCTGCCAAGCAACTTTCTGAACACAAACAGCAATCAAAGAAAGTAACCTTATAGGAAAACTCAGTCCCTGTTGATATCTCCTTGATTGTGAACCATATCTGAAAGACAAACAAGCTTTATCTTTTGGACTTGGCATCTGGAAATGTGAATGTTCCTTCACGAATTCTACTATTGGATCTAGTGAATTACGTTACCTTCCCCTATAAACTTGCACCGTCAGGATTGTCTGTGATTCAGTAAGCAATGGGATGTTGCTAGAAACACACTAAAAGCTCATTGTGGCATGAAAATCTTCCAAACAGTTTGCTTGGCATTGCAGTGATGTCAATATTTATTGTCATTGTCACAGACCCAGAAAGATTACACAGACATGGCCAGGACACTACACTTGAAGTTCGTATAGGGTTAATTGCGGCACTCTCCCTCCGCTTTTGAATTTAAGCAATAGTGCATCAAAACTGGTGCCAATGAGGCAGAATTTTCAGTCAATACAAACACTGCTGGGAAAGGAAGAGAACCAGCTACTGATGTATCTGGGTTCCTGCTTCTTGCTCCACAGAGGCTGGCTGGGTTTGAACCCCAGAGGAGCGATGCTAGCACTATAGTCCCACAAGTCCCTTAAGTCAACATAAGCAAATGCTGATGCTAAAAGAGGCAGTGCCAGCTTCCCACTGGCCCAATCACTGTTTTCACTCTCCTTGCTTTCCCAGTGACTGCAAATAGTCAAAAATACATATGGGGAAAAAAAAGAAGAGGCTAGTTTTAACCCAGAGCATTGCCCTGTTCCCACTCACCTGTGATGCACAAACATTTGGCAGAAGAGAAGTGAGATGCAAGTGGCCACAAGCAGGCAGAGGACTGGAAGGTAAGCAAGGACTGCTTGTTCCACTTTAAACTGTTTGTGGAGCTAGTGAGTAACACACAGCAGTGGTACAATGTTCCCTCAGGCTGAAGAGGAGCAGAGGGCGGGTGTGAAAAAGTGGGAGGCAGACTTCTCAGACTTCCCTGGTCTGTTATACCCAGATTAGACAGATAAAATGAAACTGTTTTTTTTTTTTTCTTTTTTTCTTTTTGACTCCGAGAAAATGCCAACATAGCTAAAGTACTCTTAACTTACAAAGTGCTTTGCATTATCGCTGATGACATCCAAAATTAAATACTAATAATTTCTAATGAAACATAACCTAGTCAAGTTGCTCTCTTACATCGAAACCATTGTCTCATCTTTGTTTTGAAATTAAAATCACTTGCCTTTTAAAAAGTTTTTATGTTTCAGAAAATGATACAGAGCATAATGTTTCTTAATAATGACTCTTATAACAGCATTACTTAAAACAATTAAATCAATTAGTTCAATAAAATTCTTCAACTGAACTGCAATATTTTGGCACTGTGACTGATTGAGTTTACTGCCTTTCCAATTAATGAAAGATTGGTTCCTTTAGCAATTACGCTTTGATTAGTCTGCAGCAAGAACATTTTCCATTACCATCCCCCAGTGCTATCAAAGGACCTTTATTGCTGGCTTCTCATTCTCTCTTTAATCCTAATTTATCACAATCCTTGCTTGGTAAAACTCTTGGAGAAAAACTGATTTTGAATTTTTTCTGTTAAAACTTCATTGGCATAGGCAAATTCAAAAAGTTACATTACAAGACACTGGAGTATCATGCCAGCCACAATCCCATTGCTACATTTTAAAAACTGTAGCTATGGCTGTTCAGGAACAAGTAAGAGTTAACATCAAAAAGAGGGGTAAAAAAATAACTGTTTATCACAAAATAGTGTAAAGAATCTTTTCATAGCCCAAGTAATCAAGCTTCTGTCAAGGTGAGATAATTGTCAATCAAGCTTGCAATTCAAACACAGCTGCTAAAAATCACAGATAAGTGAAGCCAGGCACTTCACTGCAATTTGAACACCTAACTCAGGAGCAAGCACAGAGACTTGGCATTAGCTGAGACCCTGTTGTAATTTCATATAGTTGTAAAAGCACTCACAAAAGAAGTCCAAATTGGAGAGTTTTGTCTTTCTGAAGCTGAAGACAAATCTATTTACTGTACTGGTTAAAATTATACTTAATGAGTATATCTGTTAGTATATCAGATTATTTTTTTTATTTATTTTTAAAGCATTAAAGGAAAAATGGTTCTTGACTTCCAGTAGGCAATTACTATTTCTTTTAAACAAATCCTATTAATAAAAGCCTTTTCCTGGCACAGTAGAAAGAATGATATGACAGAGAAGCCTATGAGCATGCTGCAATGAGGAGTCAGCATTCCTGCAAAGACTCATGCTTCTTCAACCTTGCCTGCTGAAAGTAATCAGAGTTCACATATACAGGTATTGTTAAAACAGAGCTGTATTTATACTTATATCATGTGACAATTAGTTTCTACGTCTGGGTTTTTTTTTTATTTCTCAAATGTTAAAAATTATTTAACGTGTTATAAGATTTGTCACTTATTCTGCTTAACTCAGTTAGCTACAGTTTGAATTAAAATCTGAAAGTCAACAATTTTGACAAGAAAGCAGCTTTTTACATAAATGTCCTGCACATTCATACACCGCTATTGTGTAATTTTTGCACAAATATCGATTAGTAATTTCGTAAATCTCAAAACCACAATTCCCAGGTGATGACCATGACCCTAGAAAAAGTCTAGAGAAAACAACCTCATTACGAGACATACCTTGCAATAGATGTTTGTTTAACTGGATATCCACAAGAGCAGCTGCCCAGTGCAACAGTACATATTTGCTTCTGAATCCTTTCTCAAAGGCACTATTTAAACATGTTGATGAACTGAGCTGGATTTCTCCCCACCTCCATTCCAGCAAAACAAGGAGACTCAGAAGATAATAATTCTTTTTTGTTGTTGTTGTTACAAGTAGTGCTATGTGGTAAGTGAGAAATTTACTTTCTATAGTCCTATTTCAGAATGAAGGTGGGAAATTTCCATATTCCTGTACAGATGCAATGTCTGTGTGCACTGCTCAGTGACATTTCTATTTGAAAATGAATATACTTCTATTTCTAGAAGTGTTTGTATATAGAGCTCCTTCTTGTCCATATTTGGCTTGATGTCAAAGATCTGGCTATTCTAGCTTCACCACTTTGGCAAGAGGGAAACAAGAATTACTGTATAGAGAATGTCAGTCCGATTCAAGATACATGAGTTGTTTCAGACTGGATTCAGGTCTATGTTAAAGCGTAAACTACTGGGAATGATAACAAGGGGTTTATGATGTGTGCAGCTGGACTAGCTATGGGAAAATTTCATGCAGCATCCTGAACAGCAACAGTAGTAACAGAGATATATTTTTTTTAATCACCCCCATTCTGGGGTAAGTTCGATGCTTTGACCTAGAAGGGAAAGTTTGTGTCTCCTGAGCCAGTCACTCTTTATACTTCCGTTCTGGGCTCTGTTTTACCTTTCTTCTGCCAATGTCTGGATGGGAATGCCCTTCAACCTGTCAACACTTAACCTTAATTAGCTGAAGAAATTGCTTAAAGTGCTCCTTCTTCCTTGTAGTTGCTTTCCGAAACCACTCTAGCTCCAAAAAAACAAAAAAAATCAATGAAAAGTGGGAATCAGGAGAGATAAAAGGCAAGTCATCGGTGAACCATGACGTGAGGTAGTGTCAATCCTCTTCTCCTCCACTGTTGGCCAATGATGTAAATTGTCAGAAAGGGCTTGATCCAACCTCCCTTCTACTCCCGTGGACAGCATTTGCTTGCGTGACCAACTTCACTCTCACATGGAAGAAGATCTGATCTAATTTAATGGTAAACTAAGCGCAACAAAAGCAAACTTTACCAGAGCTGGAATGATATTTTCAATAGTGAAACAGAAACAAAAAAGTACAAGATGAGTCATGCTTTTAAGATGTGTGAGAGTTCTGTGACACCTGTTTCAATTAAAACTAGAATTCTCCATCAGCCACTTACCCATTCGTTTGCTTTGTGTCTTCATCTGCATTGATGTCTGTAGGAGACAAATGACAAAGCAGAAACATGGACTGAATCCTGAAATACTCATTCAGGCTAAATGCTTATTACTGGCAAAGGACGATCTGAGTAACCTTATCATCCTCTAATTTTTTCACTGTAAAAAGGAAAAATACTGAAAAATCATATTCCTGCAGCATACAACAATTTTGCTCCGTTCATTTTCAATAACCAGAACATTACCACCTAAAACTAAGAAGGGTAAAACCATATCTCCTAACAGGACTTGCAGTGAGCTTGAGAAGCAAAGATTTGTTCCTTGAATTTCAGCCTTTGGGTTCACACTGGAATTTTCTTGTTAACTTACCTTGCCTTTTCTCCTCCTCTGCAATGTCTTTTACATTAATTTTAAATTTTCAGGTCTAGTTGCTGGATAAATTCAAGAAAAAATGGAAAAATGAGCTGTATTAGGAATCAAAAGTATTCTATAAATTAAGGTCATGAAGTGCTAGAAAAACAGGAAATTGTTACTTTTTTTTTGTGGCAACATTATGGAACTTTGTTTTTACTTTGAAATAAACTTTACTTTGAAGAAAAACTCTACCACTTTTAATAGTGTATAGAGAAACTGTCCATGGTGGTTATTAAATCCAAATCATCAAGACTAGACTGTAATCTTGACTACTACTGCTTGCATAACTCATCACTGGTAGCGACATCCTAATATTCAGTTCTGTTGAGAGGAAAATTATGTTAATAATTTCCTCTTTATTTCACCATGATTTATTGAAAAACAGCTAGTGCTTGTAGAATGTTTTGATTGGCTAAATGACTGCACAAACCTCACCTTTTAATTCTACATCTGACCTTAAAATAATATTTTAAAACATTTAAAGTGTATTTCTTAATAACATAATTCTTAAATTTTTATGTCTTTCTCATGCTGAACTCTTTTACTATGATATGGTCTAGCAGCTGATATCTTACGCAAGGGTGTGCCTTGCATGATTTGAAACTGAAATTCAAAATATTGACAAGATAGTGAATCTTCCCCTTCTCTGAACTTTACACACTTGGATAATGTTACTGATTTTATTAGTGATGAAAATTATCACACTATGATTCTGATTTTTTGCTTATTGGTGCTAATTGTTTATAGCCCTCAACTAAAATCACATCAAATGATGTACCTAGGGGGTCTACCACATGACTTTCAAGATCTAGAGTCTGTGGCTTGCTGATGGTCCTTAGGACTTTTGGTGAGATGTAACACATGAGCTGGTATTTCCAGATTAACCTGATAAATTTTCTGTCACAATAATAAAGAAAGTAACAGCAATCACTGGCATTCATTAAGAAGTGCTAGATTTATCACAAAAGCAATGAAAATGTATAGTTAACTTCAAAACGATACATCATGCCCAGGGAAAGTGGCACATAAAGTAAACAATGTCACACTGGTAGAACTTTTTAAGCATGGACCAAGATTTTTTTCATTTCTTGTAGGTCTTTTAAATCCATACCTTTGTCATCTCAAGGGTATGCTTTGAATACCTGCTAGTTGGTACTGCCCATAAGGAAACCAGAGAAATGTCAACTCTTTCAACATGTAGGCACTGACCTCCTAAGAGATAGTGGGAGGTTGCTCTTAGCACGTTGCCCTGATACATCACACACTGTTTTCTGCTGTTTTTTTAAAGATTGCTCAAATGCTGCATTGTAGGATCCACTTATTTGTGTCTTATCATGCATAAGATTGACCGAGCTTCTGTGGTTTACTCAGCTGATATTATCTGGGTATTCACCCTTGGGATCTGAAAACTGTTTTACAATGAAGACCATTAAATGTAGAACTTACTCCTCTTCTTCCAGTCCTCTTTATCCCAGATTTATGTGCAGAAGAGCAGGGAAGAGGTAGAAAGAAAGACTATGCTGACTGGCTGTCTTAGAAGGATTTCTTTGCACATTGATGAATAGGACTGAAGATGACTGGTATGCAAAATACCAATCCAGGAAATTAATGGGATAAAAAGATGAATTACTAGTGCTTCATTGTCATAATTCTTTTGAAAAGTGGATAGATTGGTGTTTTAGTCATAAGCTGTTCAGAGGTGGGTGCCATAAGAACTGAAGAATTCATTATGTTCTATTATTCCTTTATTTATATTACCGAACAGTATTTTCCAAATTTTTCAGTGTTTCAGCTTTTGGCCCTGAATGTAGCAGTGTTAGATATTGGCTTGTATTTGGAGAGGAGACCTTACAACAGAAAGTTGAAAGTGCAGGATCTGTTTCTGCTCTTCTAGTATTCTAATACTTGATTTCATGGATCTTGAGGTCTATCATGTTATGTGCAGAAACTGAGCAAGAGTTTAGGCAGTAACATTCAAATACTATAGCACTTCTAAAGAGTTGCCTCCCAAATGCCACCAGAATTGTTTCAAGGATCTCTATGACTCAATTGAATGTGCAGAGCTTTGATTTCTGCTGTGCAAAAATCCAGCTTCTATAGTTTATATGAGTTTATATATTCAGTATCTAAAACACTGCACATCTCTCTCTTTCTGACCATGGGAGTAAATTCTCAAAAAATAGTCTTCCCTTCTCATTACCAGCTAATGATGTACATTTATGATCTGTTTGAGTTTCTCCATCCAACCGTGTTCTTCCTGACTTATGGGAAAGATATGTTTGTTCAGGCTCACTGTTCAGCCAATTCAGTAATGAGTACTCTCTCTTACTGGCTGATATGAATCACAGAAGGAACTGTTCCACTTAAACATATAGTCTTCATAAAAAGAACATACAAGCACATATGCAAGTCCCAGTATAACAATCAGACCTTATAGGCAAGTTGGAAAAGATTGTTTGGTTTATTTTAATGTAAATTTTGTCTTTCCCACTTGGGTTCTTAAAGCCATGATTTTTCAGCAAAAATATGTGTATTTAGGAATATTTTTGTAGTAGTTTTGTTTCAAAAATATTATTTAGTAGAAGGCATTTTGCCCAATATAAGCATTTCCTACAAAAGTTATTTTATTTTAAGAAACCCACCCCAAGGAAGAAAAACATTTAATCAGGTCAACCTACAAATTTATACAAATGCATAATGCAAGAGTTTTCCTGACATACACAAGGGAGCTCATAGAGGAAAATATTCTCAGAAAGTTACTCTTTTTCAAAGTAAATGATTAGAAAAATAAACAGGTGCCAAAAAGATAAGCATATTCAATTACTTCTAGCAATGCACTCCTTTCTTCTTTGTTATTCTGGAGGTTGACTCAAATAATTGCTCAAAAAGAATGCACTGGAGTCTACAAGTTAAATTTCTGATGCCATTGAGTTAAATTGAGTTATTAAATACAAGAACTAAGGACCTAGTTCTTCTTTACACAAAAGTGTCTTTATGCCACTCTGGCAGTACAAAAAGGCTGTAAAACAAGTGATGCAATTAATGCCTGACCGAATGCCCACTGGCACCAACTGGAACAGTGAAATGAAAACTAACCCCCACATTTTTCTAAATGAAAAGTCCCATAGCTGTCATCAAAATCACTAGCTACTAAGATAGAAACAAATATGTTGATTTTTTTATTTGATTTTTTTTTAATGACAGACGTCTTCAGAAAGTAATTGAAGCTGTGGAAAAGATGCACTAGAAGAGAGCAAAGACTTCTGTGGATTTGGTTTTCTTTGTCTTTTGTCCAAGTTGCAACAGGAAAATAAGTATTTTTGATAGAACTGCTGACATAACTTTACTAATAGCACCTCTAACAGAGGTTATTACAATGTGTATTTACTCAGGTACAGCATTAAATAAGAGATGTGAACTCACCATAGCAACCCCTGCATCACATTGCGGATATGCTGCTTCTAAGATACGGGAAACGTTTCTGAAGAAATACACATGAATATTAGGTAAACATCTATCAATTCCAAATTGTGTTTCAAAAATACTTTGCTCTCCGGTATAGCAAAAAGGAGAATGACTTGATGCTATTTAAATTATTAATGTATTACCGGACTTCATGTTTTTGATACCGAGATCAACTCATGATTATTGCCTCAAAATGTAAGTTTAGACAACTCCCCAACTCACTGTGACAGAAATAGTGGCAAATACGTTACTGAGCTCCTCCAAAATGTCACTGTGAATCTTTACACTCCCTAGTAATCCAGGAGACTCACTTGTCCTTTTTGGGCTTCCTCCTACTGATGACCTGAGATCTTGCAAAAAGCTACTGCTCACCATAAGGCATTCAGTAGAATTATGTGAATACATTTAAGATTGAAAGTAGGTTTCATGCTGAACTGCCTTGTAGCTCGCTTTTAAGAGTATGAATGTTTCCTTTTCATTATTCTTCTGCTCCTAGCTTTTGTTCTGAATTTTACTGGCTAGTATATGTCCCTTTAATTTGTCTTTATTCAGCTTGGCTTTCCATTTTTTGCATGAACAAAATGTCATCATATTTATAAAGTTACTTTTTTTTTCATTTATTATTTCTAAAATGTTGTCATCCTTCCAGTCAGTCTCCTGTGATAGATATAAATGATTTTTGCATTAAATTTAATTTTAATTTTAATTTTAAATGCATTTTAATTTAATTTTAGCATTTTTTCTTTGGAGGCCTGGTCCTTAGTATAGCCAGTATTAGTTATATCTTAGTAAAAACTTTTGGGTTGCTACTGTTTTACCATTGACTCCAATTTGACCAAAATCCTTGACAGATATGCACCAACTTTAAATCACTTAGTTCTTAGGGCAAGTTCCTGAGCTGCTATGCCTACTGCAATCAAGCTTTTGCTGCCAGATCTTCCTTACACTTTACCTGACAGTTCACAGAAGAATTTATTCCTGGAAGAAGTAAGTGATGACATCTGCCTTTGGGCTTTTCTTGTCCAGGGCTACAACCTTCCCTCCTCTCTGTATCTAGTTCATTGGGACTACTTGTAGGAGGAAGAGATGGAGAGAAGCCTGCTAGTTCTGCTAAATTACTTGAATACTCCTTCTTCCAAGTTGCCTTTAGCCCACTTGAACTAATCGACTATCTGATTTGTCAGTGAACTGGTTATTTTAAGATCTCCACTATTTTCTGAGGATAGGAAGAGATTGCACTAGTGTTGTTGAAAACAGTGACTCATTTGGATTCAAACTGACATATAGATTTGTGATTGTCTAGAGCCATTATACTAAGATGAACCATAATGCACCTGGATGGTCATGGTCTACGGAAACAGTAGGGCTTTACACCAGCAGATTTCTTATACAGAATACCACAAAACTAACAAAACCTAATGTCATTATGTGGTCACCACAGAATCAGCTATCTGTTAAACCTCTGAAGCGTTATCCAGTGTAATCATCAATAGCAATTACTTTTTACATTTCACAGCAGTAAGCTCTGCACTTTGCAGAAAATGTGAACGACCCTTGGTAGTTCTTTTATACCTCAAAAGTTTCTCCCACAACACAGCCAGACCAACAGAGAGTCGCTTCCCTTAGAGGACTTCACCACCTCCTAACACGTACCTGCTTTTATGAAAGACACTGAATCCTGGGCTAGGCTAATAGACTTCTGTCCACATTTATGCTAAAAAAATGTAACTTAATGTTGCTATTTTTCTAAAATAACAGGCCTGATAAACATTATTTTTAGTCTTAGGGGAACTGTAAGGGTTCACCCACTGTTGTTATTTGCATTTTAATAAGATTTCAAGCCTTCCAAAGTTCAGCAGAATAAATTGCATGAAGAATGCAGCCACCTAAACAAAAGAATAAATGAATGAAATCCATGTTCTTGGGACTGATAAAGAGAAAAAAGAACATGTTACTGCAAAATATTCAGATTTCTTCAGTATATGAAATTTCTCTGAAATTTTGAAGTAAGGCTAAGCAGGAGAAATGAGAAGATCCAACAGTTTGAATATAATCTAGATTGATATCCTTCTATTCAGTTTTCTGAATTATGTGTTAGAATTATTATACATGTCTCAGGTATGAAGGGTGAAAAATTCTGAGATATAAGAAAACAAATATGCTAAAATGTTCACTGAGAATTACAAAAACAGCTGTGTTTTTACCAGGGAGAAAAAAAAAAAGTGAAATCAATTGACTACTGTAGTGCTCAGAAACAGTTCCAATGGCATAGATCTAAATAAATATCAGAAAAATTAATACAGCTATTAAAATGCAAAAAGTATATGTTCTGTAATAATTTTTACAGTGAGTCTATTAAGAAACATTAGCTGTTTTTTGTAATATCTTCAAAATATAGGGATGTGATTTAAAGAAATTGGGATCTTCCTAAATAGAGGAGACAGGAAAAGATTTGTTTGGAACTGGCTCAAATTATTCTTTAGGGATTCTGGTTTGGCAGAGGTGAGATGAAGTGAATTAGCAGGAATAAGTCTATCAGTATGTCCTTGGTTACACTGTCCTCACCATTACTGAGAAATACACGCCAACAGACAGATCAGGTTGAAAATGGTGCTACCACCAAATTACTGGAATTTCAGTCTTTGAATATACATTGCCTTTCATGCTCAAATAATACAATTTCTCCTTTGATATATCAAAAAGCGATGTTCTTTGCACTCTGAAAACTCAGACTCATTTAAATTTTTAGACCTACATGGCTTAATTTGGAGAACAAAATAGCATAATGTCAAGGAATATAGCTTTGATAACTTCTGCACGGCTAAAACTTACTTTCAACATGCTAATGGGGGATACCAACATACCAAAGCCCTGACCAAGTTCCAACATTTCCTTTTCCTTTCCTTCTCTCCCCAAGCTTGTCCCACCTGCTGTTGCAGTAGCAATCCCATTAACTTTGCAGCTTTAGTGGGATCCAAACTGTTATCACTCAGCTTTTTATAAATACATGTTATGTAGCTTGCAGTTGATAGCAAAAGACAGGGAAATATGCCAAGGCAGTATAAAGTAGGTGTAGTTTTAATGAAATGCTATTCTTTAAGTGTGCAAACTCCTCTGTAGTAGTAAGGTTGATCTTGGTTGGTTTTTTTTTGACCTATAATGTCCATTCTGCTGCACTGTTTCAGGCCACAGGTGAATCATCTACTGCCTTCCCTGCCTTTAAATGTTGGAGCGGCTTCAGTCAGCCAACAAGATCTGGGTATAAAACATTCAAAGGGTGTTCTAACAGTATAAACACTATATACCTCCCCAGACATACGATTACTTGAATGTATTCAGTGTTATTCAACACATTCATTCATTGAAGATCTAAACTTTTTTGATGAATGATATACCATACAAGTCTTCCTCAGCTGTGAACTAGTCAATTTGGGAATATATCATATTGTTCTGTTTGGGTTTTGTAGCAACTGTGCCAAACTGACTAATTTAAATATGTGTATACAGACCCTAAAGACTTGTCAAAAATACAGACCTTAAAGTTTAGAATAACTATGGAAATCTAAGCTAGTGGGATGCTGGGTACAAAAGATCAATTTGTGCACACCAGAGCAATATCACATGTACTGTTTTTGCATTCATCATTCAGAACAAATGAGCTTTTGCATATTTTGTAGCAGAGATAATCAGCAACTTCTAGAATAAAAATAAATGTGTGTTGAACATCCCTATTACTGTTGTAATCCTTCTGTTATCCTTTGATTTTACTTGTTTTAAATTGCTATTTCTTCTGGAAATTACATGAATGAATTTTATGTCTTCTACTTGACCTGATTTTCTCACATTTAATACTGACTTATTAAACCAACAGCTTTCAAATATTTTATATTTACATACTTTTAATAAATTTTGAATAAGTAAGAATTCTCTGCAGTGAATTTGATCCTGCTGACAAAAGCTTCTTAGGTACCTCTCAAGGTCTCTCAGAAGTTGTCCACTCCAGTCAAGTGGAAAGGTTAAAACTCCTGCTTAATTCTATAAAGTCCCTGCTGCCATGCTGGAGTCCCCATATTCTTCCTCTTTGCTAAGTACTGAACAATTTCGTACCTTGGCATGCTCCCTTCACCAGTCCTAAGAATCCATGCTATTCCAAAATTAGATGGTTCAGGAAGATCTTCTCTCTGTGGTACAGAAATGCAAAAACCTCAAGTATATTGTGAAGATTTTTGGTAGCAGAGGCAGCGATTCAGTTAAAGCCTTGAAGTATTTCAGTAAGCCTCATCATCAATCAGCATGTCTCCATTTCATCAGAAGGAAGTGTTTTATTTTGTGAACGAACGTGTTTCTTCACTGAAGATGTTTAAAAAATTGATGTAGAGATCTACTGAGAAAGTGCATCCATCTCAGATATAATTTATTTTTATTACAGTACCTTTTCCCCACTGGTTTCCTATTTTCTTGCATTCAAAGAGGGTTATTTATATGGTCCCCAGTGTTGCTGTGTGTTGGTGACATGCCCTGGTCCCAGGTAACCCTGGCTGTGGTGGGGCTCATGAGCACACCTTTCATCTGTCTTGGGTCCTAGGTGCTGGTGGGTGAAGCCCCCACCCTGGCTCTGTGTTCCTCAGGATGGGTGCCCTCTCCCTGGTAGACTCCAGCCCAGACCCCAACCAAGATGAGTGCCCTCCATCCCAGATGTGTTGTGCTAGGAGCTCTATTTAACCTCTGATTTTTACTCCATTGCCACGACTGCTCATTAGTACAAAATGTACTGCTGCTCTGGTGAGAAGGGATGGTTCAGCTGGCACTGGTGAAACCCTGTCAAAGAGCGCCTGCCTCAGAAGTTGTGTGTCAGTTTAAACCATCTTTCTCTTTCAGAATATTCTTTAGATTGCTTACTGTGCTCAGTTTTGACTGCCCCTTTGCTCAGTGTAGGGATAATGTAAATTGTGACCCTGTGGCAGCACAGTTTGTCATAGGGTACATGAGCTGTGCTGTGGCTTCCTGACTTCTCTAGCCCTTCTTCTCAAGCAATGATGTCTCTGCAGTTGAGGGTTGTGGGGTTTTTGGGTTGGTTGTTTTTTTTGGATTTTTTTTTTTTCATTTCATTTTTGGTACCACTTGGACTTGCTTTCAGCCTGGCTGATTGATCCAACATACATTCACCACGAGTTTGCCAGCTCCCACAACTGAGAATTGCTGCTTGTGGTACTCGGATGAATGGAATAATAATATGGTCAAACCTTATTATAACAAAATAACAATCCATATGAATTTTCAGGACCTAGGTCTATACGTTTACTTTAACTTAAGTGATGGAAGTAGCCAATCTACCTTGGATTTGATTTTCTTTTATTAATTTGACATCCTTGTGATTAACTATCACAGGGATATATCTGTAACATTAATTGTCCCTGCAAATGTAAATCCAGGTCACTAAACCCTCCACAACCAGTATAGAAATGAGTCAAAGGTCTGCCTATGTGGCTGTCTGAACAAGCATGAACAAAGCATACCATTTTCTGTGACTAGTGACAGCCAGGGGTCTGATGTGGCTAGCATGTGTGCTGCCTTTGAGTCCCTTGCTTCAACCAACGAGTTTCTATTGATAACTCGATTTATTCAAAATGGCCTTTGTCACCAGTACAGACCGGAGCTTGGAGTTTGGTCTCTGTACGCAATGGGGAGAACCCTGTCTGTCTCCCATGCCCTGACTCTTCCCCACACAAAGGGACAGCTGCGATGGGGAACCATGGAAATAGCTCATGACATCCTGCTATACGTGTTGCTGTAGGTATTCACTGTGTGGATCCATTCATTAAAATTCAAATAACATCCCCTTGCCTCACTAACCTTACATTACAAGAATGTATTTCTTTTTTACTTTTCCCCCACCTGCCTTACTCCTGATGGAAACAATCTGTTCCATGTATCACAACCTGACGTTATAATTTATTGTTTTCTAGTGCTTAATGTTTTATTTTTCTTAAAACCTCATTTCTTATTTTCTTTCTGGAATAAAAACAAGTTAACATCAGCTTTGTAAAAACTAAATGTCAGCATCTACGTGGCTCAGAGAAGTACCGCAAATCTTCCCCTATTGCCATCTCAGATTTCTGGACAGTGTGACATATTCTTTGCTATATATGTGCTTTTGTGCGGTGTTTTCAATTTATGATATTTGAAAAAGAAGCTTTCTTTCTCTTTTGCAGTGAACATTTCTGTTTTCCATCACATAGTAATTGCTCATCAATGGTGCTTGAAATATGTGAACATTAAAGACTGATATAATATCGTAAGACTTACCGCTGAGTATGCACTGCACACCAGCCGAGGGAATGGAACACCCTGCACATTGAACATATTTAGAAAATGACTAAGCCTCTCTCACAGACTTATTGGTACAAATGGTCCCTTTTTAACATCACACTCCAAACCTAAACCTGTCAAATCACACTTCTTCCCCTTTTCTTTAAAATTTGTTTTATTTTTTTTCAGCTATTTGATTCAAAGGAACAAAGAGATCTGATAATCATCAGGTTTTTTCTTACTGGAAATACTTGGAGTAAGATATCTTACTATCCTTTTCTCTGCCACTGCAGTAACTTTTCCATAGATTATCATTACAGATATATTCTACAATAAAGTAATAAGTAATGCAACACAAACACATCCATTCTCTTTATTAAATGAGCTACAGCTTTTTGGCTCAAACAAACAATAATATTATTTATAACTCAAATTACATTACATAAACTGTGTTCTCATCTGTAAAGAGACTATAAATGGCATAGTAGGGTTCCATATTTGCTTTTTTCTCCCTCCCCCCCCCCCCCCCGCGATGACTTTCCTGTTGACCTCTCTTTTAATTTACAAATAAAGCCATGACTTTCTTGAGTGCCAGCACTGAAAATTCACCCTGGGATCTGAGGTCAAGCTGTGTTCTTTCTGCCTTATGCCAAAATAGACTCTGGTTCAACTCCCCAGCACTAAGGTGGCTCTGCAGGGCTGGAAGGAACGAAAAGTAAAAACAGTACTTTTGCCAGTAAAAAGATGAAGTGAACAAATTCTCTCAGAAGTAGGAAGATACCAATTTTCAAGTCAGCTTCATAGAAAACAGTTGTTGCGTGAAACAAATGCTTGTAGCAGAGCTGGGGTTTGATGTGTCATTGCTTGATGCTGCTCCAAACCCTTTCCTCCTTTCTCGCCTTTGGTCTTTCCAGCTCAGCTTGTAGATCAGGGAAGGTGAGGCAGTTGTGCAGCCGTTTTCCCCAGTAGCAGTTCTGGACTCATCTTTTTCTGCCCTCTTCTAAACTGATTGCACACCTATGCCTGTGTTGGAACTGGGACTGCTCTGTGCATCAGATGGAATGGATTTTTGTGGAAGCCCCCAGGCTCACTTCTTCTGAGCCAGGTTCTAAGCTCTGCATACACTTGCGCTGTCAGGGCTATAAGTTCACCCTTCCGATTCGGTATTTGCTGTATTTGTGAGGCATCAAATAAAAACTAGGGAAGGCAGTTTCCTAATTATTTTTCCTCCATCCTGGTCAAAGATGAACATATAGACAGTTCTTTGCACTTAGCTACAAAACACTCAAAAATTTGTGTTTCTGAAAGTCTGTTCTCTGTGTAGGAGTTCGCAAATATATCTTTGCGGGGAGAGTCTGATGGAAATACAGTGCTTTGTGATGAAGCATGAAGACTTAACTCTGGAGTGCCTGGATTCCTTTGGGAAATGGATGTCTCTGTGGGGCTCAGGCACCCGCATACGCTCAGACACAGGGACCTAGTGCTCTCCTGCCATGGAGTCCATCCTGGGAGGAGGGCCCCCGCCTTGCCAAGGTCAGGATTTTGCACAGGGCAGAGAAGCGTGTGCAGAGCAGAGAGAACACAATGTCAAAAAATACAGAAATGGGGATTACTGTAGTTGTTTCCAGAATCTGCAATTATTCCTGCTGCCAACTGTGAGGGCTGGGGCACTTGGCAGGTGGGAAATATACTCCTAGGAAAGTGCTAACAGGGGAGGCTGGGCAAAGACAGGATTGTATTTAGAGGCATATGTGAAACCCCCTCCCCAGGCTGCAGTGGGTCTCAGCACTCTTGGTATAATCCACTTTCAGCTGTTTAATCATGTAATTCACTATGTTTTATTTCTCATTTATTAAAGAGGACAGAGAAAAAGTGATGCATAACAAGGACCGCTGCCCCTGGAACCCTTTCAGGCTGTGGACCACAAAATCCCAAAGTCGACCTCTGGGAAATATTTGGCTAAAGTTCTGTTGGTTCTTAGGGAAACGTGTAGAAGGCAGAGAAATGACTATGTAAAGTTCATGGTGAGTTGCTGATGCCGAGATTGTTAGCTGTCCAGCACTGCCCTCCTGTCCCAGTGGCTGACCCCTGCAAACCCCTGTGCCACCAGCTGCTCTGAGAGCACAGAGATCATCGCTCAGTGCCACAGTAACCCTTCTGGTGAGCCAGAAAAACGTTGAGAAGCAAAACTGAACAATTATTTTTGCTTTCATAACAGGACAGATTTAACATGAGAAGAAGCTCTGAGCCACGGGCAATTTGCGCTGGCATTTACAGTTCCTTCTGCTGACACGTCCCCTGTGCAATGTGATTCTCTGCACTGTCTCTTTGGGTTTAAGGAAACGGAAATCTAATGGAACCAGATTTTTGATCTCATATGTAATTCAGCCCACTGGATGTGCACTGACATGTAGGCTAAGAGAAAAGGACGATAATTACAAAAGCACAGTAAAATAGCTTCCAAACAAACCAGAGATTTATGCTGCATTTCTTCTAGAAGAAATAACTCTTGTGCTTGCTTTGGCTGGTGTGATGCACTTAATTTTTTTTTCTTAATGTAGTTTTGTAGACTACTTCTGCAAATATGTGGTTGAGATTTCATTTTAATAATCACAGCAATTTGAATATGCACTTGTTTCTGCCTGAGGCGTAAACATCTGCAGGTGGCAGAAAGTGTATCTGTGACACCGAACTCCTGAGAAACTCTGCTTTCCCAGCAGCCACCACCAAAAATGTAATTCTTTTTAAGGAGTAAAACCAAATGCAGAGAAGTAAAGATATCCACAGTTAAGATATCAATTATTTTTCCCTCTTAGCTCAATATAATTTGTTTATGCATTACAGCATCCGCCACAGGTTATGTAAGATCTGTTGCAAGAACTTGTGATATCTGATGAATACAGACCAAAGTCTCAGTTTAGTTTTGAATTTTCAGGGTTTAGTGAATTCTGCTGTAACTCTGTCCCAGGTCTTACTGCTTCAGCCAGTACAACTGCAACTGATCTCATTCTATGATTAATGCCAAAACTACTGCCAGTGAGTGCCTTGAGGTTGCCACCCTGTGTGTTAGGTGCTGTACAAGTGCCATTAAAGGATATTCCTTGAGTCAAAGTACTAAAAGTCACATATTAGTTAACAGACAAATGTCTTTTTGAATTAGATGAACTCCTAGATTACGTTATTAGAAGCAACTTTTGCATTTTATGAGTAGTCAGTCATTTAAATTAGAAGAATGATCCTCAGAATCAAAATTCTGTCCTTAGCTCAATTTTTAATATTCAGACTACGTGGATATCCATTTTGTCATCACACAAACTAGTTAGCAATCAGAAAGCTTAATCCTGTTAATTTGATTCAGATGAGTAGTCTCACTGGGGTTAACTGAAGTGCTCATAAGAATAATATGAACATGGTTACTTAGTTCTTGCTTAGACAATGTTGAATCTTTTGATAAAATACCTTTTTCCCCTCCAAGGCCAGTGACAAGAGAAATTTGCTGAAACTCACAAATATCCAATTTTGATCTAGTCCAACGCACATACATTCCCAAGGAGAAAAATAAAAATAAGAAGTTTATTTTCACATGAGTTAAAAATGTTGCTTTTAATATCAGACTGAAAACAGAGTAATACTACTGGATTACCATAATTAACTAGGCCAATTTAAAAAAGAACAAAACCCAAGGCAAACAAAACTATGCAGACAAATTGAATTCAGAAATTAATTGGATTCTGCATAAGAATAAAGTATTTTGAATGCATTACTTGCAAAGTACACTTTTCCTGAGGACAAATGAGTGTCTACTCGTTTAATTAAATAATGCATACTATTACATACCTAAGAATATGCAGAACAGCAGATTCAAGGAAACATGGACAAAGCGATTATGGCATTTCTTGACTCCTTAGCTCTTGAGTCAACAACTATGTCACACAGGTGAAATGCACTTTGGGAAGACAGGCAATATACACTTGATTGCTACTCTTTATTTCATGGATATATAATGTAGAGGAGGTAAGTGTTTTCAATCAGTAGGAATAGATATTGCACACAGAAAACAGCATCAAATAAATGCTGAAATTTGTGGAGTGATCTCACCACACCGAAGAACATTTTTAGTGTGGGCTGCACCTGCTGTGACAACCTAGTAACAATCACACTGTACCGATTAACAGTTAACGAACAGTAGAGTCCTATATTCTATATCAAATTCTAAATTTTACATCTCTCTATTAAATTCCATAAAGTCCTATATTCTGTTCTGTTCAGTAAGAGATAGGCACGTTAGTATACAAAATGTCCCACGGACAAAGCTGGGTTGGTGCTCTGGGTGGTGCAAAGGGAGGAGACCATTCCTGATCACTTGTCCCATGTGGCTTCTGCTGGAGCTGTTCAGTAATCTCAGTAAACATGGGGTAGGGAACAGCACCATTTGTTTTGCCTAAATAGCCGATAACTATAGTTGGAATAAAGATTCATTGAATTAAGGTTATGCTTGCAACCTTTGGCATTTTCTGCCTCTGGATTTCTTAATTGGGTAAATATGTTTTACACTGTGTTCAGTTGATTAAGTAGTATTTCCAGAGGATTTTTTTGTGTGTAGTTATATATTAAAAATACAAAATCACAGAAAAATAAGTCAACAGGAAAAGTTTAGGTCTTTTGGCACTTTAAAATTGATTTATTTTTTGGGAAACCATCGCTTCCTTACCCTCAGTCCATACAAAAATGTACCACTTCCTTTCACTGAAACCTCCCGGGATATTTCAGCTTCAGTCAGAGCCCAAATGGAAATTTTTAGAATGGAAAAATTTTTGAGGTTACTGATATGTGGTAATACAGCAGAAGTAGATAAGAAATTATTGCTGTGTTCTGAGCCAATGTGTTCCAACACCTATGTCATCACCACTGCACTTGGAAAACTAGCCTGACTTCAGGAATCACTTAGCTCCCTCTTCTTCCCTTCCTCACTCCTTTCTTTTGCTCCCTTGTGTTATTCTCTGTAAAAATGTATGTTAGCTACCAGACAAATGAGACGGTAGCATGACTTGTTGGGACAAAAGAAGAGAGATGGGTAGCTATGCACAACAAGAGAAAACATGCAATAAGAAAATGGTGGAGTACATTGTGGAGGACAGTCAGGCTGTACGTAAGTTCAGGCTGATACTGGGTTGAGATAAAAATAGAGTATGCCTGTGGCAGTTATCAATATTAATACGACTATGTAATGGCTATTAGAAGCATAAAACTAGGAGAATAAAAATTGGTCACAGAATTTATACAAACCATTATGATAATTTAAATTCTTACAATCAGTGTTCACTTATGTCTTAGGGTAGAATAATGAAACTTTAATTGTAGGCAAGAAATTTAATGTCAGAATAAATCAAAACTTTGGCACAGTGATACCATTTATCCAACAATACAGTTGATTTTGGCACTCATTCGGCGTTATTTATATTAAGTTTTAATGCAAAGCATCTGAAATTGTTAATAAAGTTGTTAGATACAACCCATATACAATGAAATGTTCCCTATCCTCTCCCCTTTTCTTCCTTTCGCACACACAGGGCTTATTTTTACAGTGCAGCTTCACTTTTTGATCTCTAAACTAAAGGAAACAACGAGCCAAACAAAATAAAACACACATGCAATAAGCCCAGTTGATTTCTGAGGCTGGAAGGGCAAAATGTGGAATGACTTCTTGCTACAGGAATGTTTTGTTAAGCATTCAGAAATATTGTTTTCTGAAGGAACTATAAAGATTAATTGGTCTGGAACTATATCATACCAAAAGACTGATGACTGTATTTCAAAAGCAGGAGATCTTAATCTTAGTCTAGAATAGAGTAAGAAGTATCTGCGTAAATTTATTCTAGTTTCAGTGTGTATTAAACAGGATGTGACCTGTCCTGAATTCAACACTCATTTGAGAGTGATTTTTTAATTAATACATGCCAACTTAAACATACAGGCCTCCCTTAACAGAAGTTTAAGGCTGTGAGTTCCAGCACTCAAAGAATATAGAAATGCAAGAATCAAGACTGCTAGTGAATTCCCAGGTCATGTCCCTTTTACAAGTGCGTATAGTCTTTAATGATCTTTCCCTTTTCCCTGTTGCTGTGCCCACTAGGATTTTTTTCAGAGGTTTTTGTCTGGCCAGCTCTGAAAATTTGTTTCTCCACCTCAAGAAGTTCACTGCCAAAGCTGAAGATTTTATTTAAAAACCTGAAGAGATTTACCAGAAGTTCAATTTTTACTTAATATTGATCACTCATTAGCCCTTGAAACATGAAAGCTATATATAGGCATATAAAGTGTTTGCCTAAGCTTGTTAGACATTGTGGAAAAATCCAGCCCAAATAAAACTGGACGAGGTTATAATCACAGGTCAGTAGCAGGAAGTACTGGAGAACCTCTTGTTAGTGGGGTGTGGGACTGAACAGTTCTGCCTGAAACGTAATCCGTAAAGAACATAAAACAAATGGAAAGCCCAAATTCATTATTGATTTGGTAGGATTTTCATGTGGCATGTCCATGTTCTTCTCTCTTAGACAGCTCTGGAAATTTTACACAGAGGGTAAAGCATGTGAGAAGGAAAGGTTAGAGGTAACCACTGGAGTGGCATTTGATCTGCTTTCACTTCTGGGAAGCAGCCAATAGCTCTTAAGGAGCTTGTAGTCCTTCTCTGATCTGACAGGCAAATCTTGGTCAAGAAAGATTAGGAAAGAAATATGAGACAGGCTGACACTAATCATAACTTGAGGACCAGTTTGGCGAACATTTTGAGGCTAAAAATACCCTAAGAATTTGTAAGATATTGCATTATTTCTTTAGAAAATTTCCAAAGAAAAATACTGCAATTTTCTATTTTAAAACAACTCATTTGTTTCAGAATTGACCAAAGTGTTAGAGCTGTGGCAAGTAAGGATTAAAGAACCTCAGAATGAAATGATACAACAAGATTCAAGCATCTAGTCTGGCTGAATTACCACAGATTACACTGGGCCATTATGTAGAAAGTACTAACAAGCCAGCGTCTTCTCACAGTTATGAGGGAGGGAAAAAAAGGAACCTATTTAATGATAATTTAACACCGTTTCTAGTTGCACTTTCTGGGTTCAGTCTAGTACACCACTTTGTGGCGATCAATCTGCCTTGGCTTGCTAAAGAACAAACTGTAAACAGATTCAGAAGTAAAGGACATGACCTCATGGACTTGAATACCTGCCCTACCTTGTGGTTGCCATTAACTCATAGTTGTTAACCAAAGGGATTATAAAATTTTTGTTGCAATTAATGACCGATGTGGGATTTTAAAATCCAGAGACACATTTGTTAAGTTAATCAGCAACAGTTAACACGACTACGGTTATTCAAGCTTTATTTTATTGTGAGATAGGAGATGACCTATTTTACTTGTTGATGTTTAATTAATGAAATTCAGAGTGGGAAGAAATTAAAATATTTGAAACATAGTTAAACTAGAATTACCCCTAACTGTTGCAGTTAAAGGAACCTTCAGAAATTTGTAGCTGAAAAAGCCTATTCTGGTACTGAGTATAAAAAAAAATTAAACATTCAATTTAAATGTGATGTTCAGATTTCAGTTTGCAGTTCAAAAATATCTATTTGTGAAAGCGTGTAAAGGCATACTTGATCAGCACTTCCTTGAATCAAGGTCATGGTACAGTACAAATAATATGAACTTTAAAATATATTAAGATAGCATTAAGAATGTACCCTCTATATGTAAAGGAAATTACAGGCTGACATCAAAGGAACTGAGGATATTGCAAGGATGTTAGAATTTCTCATTATACTGAGGTGTTACATTATAAGCTGCATAAGAAAAAGATGTTACCTAAAACCTGACTTTTACCCAAGGTAGATTTATTTCTTTGTAGAACTACTCTCTTTATCGCTTACAATGCATTCGGTGAGATTAGTTTATTTGCACTTTGTTTTCTGTAACTTGCTATGTTTGCTATTTAAAAAATATTTTCTCACCACCATTTTTAAGATCCCATTTTATTAGTGATTATTTGAAAAAGTGCATTTTGTTGACATCTGAAATTGCAGAAAGAAATATTAATTGCAATCATCTCAAAGAGATTTCAGCTAAGTATAAACAGATTTCTAATCCTGTTTAAAGAGTTGAAACTTTTAAAGTGTTTGCACATAAAACAATTTTTTTGTTTCACGAGAAATAATTAATTTTTTTTCTTACCATAAAATGTGTCCAAATTTTCCTGTGTGTGGCTATTGCTATAAATAAATCATAGAATACCATGGATACACATTACCATTTAGGCGTTATGTGTGTTGCTTGCATTTTAAGTACTTGAAATTACTTAATATTTCATCTGGAAATATTGTGACCGGTATAGTGTTTAATTACACTCAGCAGTCAAAAATCCATCATCCATCCTGAATTTGTACTGAATTTAAGGCTAATCAAAATTTCTTGATGTGTCAAAATGCACAACAGGGCTGACTTACTTCTTAGAAGAACCGAGGACCTTAGAGAAAAAAACAGAAAAGTAAATGCTCCCAATTCTTTAATTTAAATTCCATTCTCATGCATCATCTCTTTTTCTCTCAATCTCTGCATATATGTGTGTATACACATATAAAAGGAGAGAGCAAGTGAAAATCCCTGTTATTACTTTGGCTACTATCTACTTTTTCAATTTGGCAGCACTTTGGAGTCATGAGGTAGAAACAGTAAAATATGATTTTAAAGCTCTGAGCCCATCTGTTTTTATTATACAGCAATTTCAAATTTTCTGCTTGTATTCCTCAGAAAGTGACTTGCTCTTTGGCGAAGCTGTCTTTCATTTATGCTTCTTATTTCTTTAGCTAGTTAAATCCACCACCTTTTGTGACTTAGGTAAATTCTTCAACTTAAACCACAATTTGCAATGCACCTATTTTTAGAAAAGCTCTATAACCTGATGGAGAAGACAATAATTCAGTACGCATGTTTAGCCCTCTGGCCAGATGAGCTTATAGAACTTCCTTTGTTCATATAAATGGTAGATTTTTCAAATGTATATTAATGTAAGTTAAGAAGCCAATGACTTCACAGTCAGAGCAATAAATGTGAGTGTATGTCTAAATGGTCTTCTGCAGGCAGATGTTCTCTTGCTCTTCTCATGCCATGAGCTGAGCAGAAGCTGTGTGGCCTCAGCTAATAGACTGCCAAGCTTGTGCAACATGCTTTAAATGCATCCCCACAGCTTTAATTGTACTCAAAGCATGCAAAAATCAAACTGAGGTCTGCCTCCAGAAGACCTTGCAAATATTGCTGAGGATATTATCTTGACCCTCTCTCTGTGTTAAGTAATTAATTGAACAAATAGTGCAGTACTGTGTTGCCGCACACAGAGAGTCTTGAAATATTGTAGTCTTACTTATACAGATTCTGGGAGAAGGAGTCGAGCCTGCATTATTCTGGAAGATGCCTGCTTTTGCCCTGAAATCTGCTTAGAAATGTTTAAAGATAATGGCAGTTTTTGGAAAACTTCACCTCTCCATAACTTTGCAAAAGAAATCAAGTGTAGAGGCTTTCTGTGTCATCATATTTGGTCTTTAGATACCATGGGCTGGATGTTAACAGCTACTCCTTTTCCTAGTCTCCTACCCGTGTCCTTGAACAGAGCCATCTCCCTGGTTAGGTTCACAGGCTTCCTAGAAAACAAATGGGGTAAGGTGGTCTGTTTAGAATGGAGTTTACCAAACCAAACACTAAGCACCCAGCACCTAAACAAATGAATGTCTTGAACATTTTCATCTTCAGGATGGCAGGCGCATGCACTGCAGGAAGGTCTGCTTCCCCAGTGGACATCGCTTCTCCTAGGCCAGGCTTTTCCTGGTTAGGTGCCTAAGTTGTGCCTTTGAAAAGCAGCAGCAGCTTGTGCAATTACCCCTATCCCTGTGTTTATAAAAGAATTAGCTCAGGTATGGATCACTTACCCACAGTGAAATTGCTCTTATTGCTTTTTTTTCACCTGAGGGATCTCAGACAGAGAAACATCAGCCTTTCAGGGAAGTATTTTAGGTCCTAGCTGCACTGAGGAGAGGGGAAGGTCTGGGATGACCAGGTCCACACAGGCAGCAAGGGGGTCCCCAGAGAGCAGAGCAAGGGTGCGCAGAACTTACCTGCCCTGAAAGACAGAGGACCTGCCTTGACTCAAGTTTCCCTTCTCTTAATTGTTTCTTTATTTTAGCTGATGATGGTTTAATGCAAAATGCAGAAATGGTGCTAGGAGTCAGAACAGGAATTCAAAGTCCATCTCTGTTGTACTAAGTGCTGAACTACACAGTCATGCATCCTTTCTGCCCCCTCCCTGCCTTGGTAAATTGCAGGTAAAACATCACCCTGCTCCTAGGTCAAGCAGTCCTGTATTACTAAGATACTTAAGCATGCATCTAACTTATGCACACATTTAAGAGGACAATTTAACATAACTTTGCAAACAAATACTAGACCAAGAAAAGCTCTTTTGTCTTGGGATATCAGACAGAACATTAGTTTCAGATGAGTTTGGTTCATTCCAATGACTTATTTCGTTGATCTAGGAAGAACCTGAACATGGATTTCTGCACCTCCTTAGATGCAGTCCCATCCAGCTTGCTTACACAGGAACAGTCATAATTCTAGAGCTGCAAAAAAGACTTCACTGATTTAATGAGACCCTCCTGGGTAAATTATATCAAAATCAAGCCACTTTGGAGTAAATGATGTAGGTCAACATGGATATCCAGAGTGACTACCATGACTTTATACCAAAGAAGATCTAACACTTCCCAGTTTGAACTATCAGATAATATTCAATACTCAATATTTTTGCTCCAAAATGTTGTTATTCCACTCCAATGGTGAGGTAAAAGGTGTTAGTTTTAACAGCAGCAAGAAAGGGGACAAGTTCAAAAGCAGGAATAGTTACTGCAGTGAGAAGGCAGTCCCTCACTGCAGATTGCAGCCCAGCGCAGCTCTGGGGCTCTGGCCGGCTT
Source organism: Thinocorus orbignyianus (assembly GCA_013400375.1). Lineage (NCBI taxonomy): Eukaryota > Metazoa > Chordata > Aves > Ciconiiformes > Thinocoridae > Thinocorus > Thinocorus orbignyianus. The sequence continues at coordinate 491,545 of VXBW01000036.1, read as the reverse complement.
GGAGGGGATGTCGCATCTCTCTGTGGGTTACACATCACCATGACTGGTGATCTTACTCTCACTTTTAATTGCTACAAGATACATATTTTGGAGACTAAGTTATTTTGTATTTCTTTTGTAACACCAGTGATATTCTCAGAGAGAATAGGTTCCCTTCCTTTTATAGACATGCTGACATCCTATTTTTAATAAAATACTGAAAATATAGGATTGGTAAGACAATTAGATAATAAGTTAGTGTTTTAGATAAAGAAAATCCAACATGCAGCCAGCTGGGCAGCCAGCAGGAAATTTGGACCCTCATGGTAAATTTTGAAGTTAAGAAATGCAGTTGCTAGGTGGAGATGCTGTTCATCCCTTTTTGGGTCCAGCTACAGTAGAAGAATAAGTTTTACAAAATGGAAAAATCTCACTTGTGAGAAGACATCCCCAGTGGCATCCATTCCTTCATCCAAAGGTGGGGGAAGAGGTGACAGCTCCTAAGTGGAAGAGAAGCTCTTGTAAACAATAAGCAAGTGCTGTTCATGAATGTAGTGAAGAGGGAGGATAGCAGTCAGAGGTGTCGCAAAGGCTTGAAAAGAAGCCAGGAGTTTCACATTAGAAACAGTCTTCATTTAGCACAAGGACAACTTTGTGTCTGACCAGAGCGAACATTGTATGTTTGATGCAGGAATAGATATTTTTACATTGCTTAATGAAACATAGGTTTTTGGCATATGCTTATCATGCAACGTGAAGTTTTCTTTTCCGTAAGTATTTGGAATTTGTTACAACTCTAGCAAATGTTTCCATACATTCAAGTCACCCTTTTTAGAGGTAAAACCATTCCCAGCATTTCTTTGCCACTGGCTTTAGTACGTGACCATGTTGAAGAGGTTATGGACATGCCACAGACAAGAACTGGTGGTGCCTGGTTAAACTAGCTTGGCAATGGGCAAGTGTGATCTGGAAAAGAACACACGTTTCCTTTGCTAATGAATCAGCATGAGCCCTTTGGTTTGGACAGAAACAAACTGTAAAATGCCAGCTCAGCAGGAGCACTTCCTCGAATACATCAAAGCTGTTCCTTTCTACATGGCACAGCTGAGTTCTTTCCAAGAATTTCTGGGCCAGTATTCTTGCTTTTCAAATGTTTTTAAATGGGTACAAATCCCCTCTCCTCAATGCCTCAAAACAAACAGAAAGGGTTGTAAAAATTAGAAGCATCAAAATATTAAAATCATCAGTCATGCAAAGCATGAGCACAGCTGGAAACAGTATCCCCTTGAGATCTTGCTTATATCCTGGCTATATTTAAAATATACACTTTGCTGTTATTTCTGGGGAAGTAGATATGTTAAACAATCTTGTTTTCTCTATCTGGTTACTTACAATAATTTCTTTTTTCATAACGTTTAATTTCCTCTGTAACTAAGAACTGAAGAACTACCCACATTATTGGCATTGGATAGATTTTGGCTGCATTGATAGCTGGGGATTTGCTTTGTCTATTTTAGCAGATTGTGATAGAAGAATCAGAAGTAATATCAGAAGTAACAAGACAATCGAGTTACAATGTCTTAAAGCATTTCTAAGGCTATGGAACAATTCTGCTGCCATTATGTGTAAAAGAATTGGAAAACAGTGACTCAATGTGTTATTAATTATAAAAGCCTAGTTGCGGTGGTGTAGCTTTACCCCATGTCCCAATGCGGGGAAACAGCCAGGAGCTGAGAGCTGTCAACCTTTCTCCATCCTTGTGAGGGGACAGCCACAGCACACACTCAGGGACATGGGAACACAGAGCATATGCATTGGCTCCATGGTGCCAGCTGGCTGCAGGGCAGGAGCAGGGTATCAAACAGAATGAGGTAGGTTCACCTGATAAGCTAGGTGTTGCACCATGATTTTCTGGTTTTGCTGTTGATGCATAACACTACAGGGAGAATGATCCCACCAGAAAGGTACCATAACCAGGCTCTTGGCATTAGAGGGAAACATTGGCATGTTTCAGGAGTGGTCAAGCATCCAAGGCTGCAGCTATTGCAGCTGATTGCCTCTGAGATCTGCTGTCACAGCACCATCTGTGGCTTCTGGCTGAATTTTGCAGGGGACACATCACTCCTGTGTCAAAGAAGGATCCTCTGACAGCTCCTGAGAATAAAGTGGATGCTGTTGCTCCTGAGTGAGCAGTGCAAACAGTTTGAGAGGTGTGGAGGGCTTGTCCTGGCATCACACTGACTCTGCTTAGACCATGTCAGCTGATCTTTTTGAGCTAGAAAGGTCCAAAACATGGCCTGGAAGATGGGCTGCACAAAGATGTCCCAGAATATATGTGAATATATGGAGCAAAACAGGGAATAACAGGATGGAGGGGGAAATTAGGGGCTTTGTGAAAGAGAGCTCTATAAGGTATTGAGAAGGGGACACATAAGGAGAGAATTTTTATTAAAAAAAAGAAGTGCACCACAAAATATGCAACAACAGAGCATAGATGCATCTGAGAGAATCAGACTGTAAGACTGAAGTAGGGGAAATAAGAAGCAGAGAAGTCAACAGGAAATGAGGCAACTAATAGACACATTAAGATGCACAGAGTAGGAAGTACGTTGGGAATACTTAGACAAAGGGAAGACAATTAATCTCAGAAGCTAAGTATTCTGCTCTCTCTCTGATTTATTACATGGCTCTTACCAAGAGTCCCACTCCTCAATTTCTCTGCATGGAAAATGTGAATAAATTTTATTGATGTTTGTAAACTGATTACTAAAGTGTGTGACTACACACAATGCACACGAAGTCTGATTGCTTATCTGAGATGTGGAAGTTGATGGCCAAGGGCTTCTATTGTGGTGGGTATTTCCACAGGGTGTTTCAGCCCTGAGATCTTTTAAAGCAAATCCAATTTCAGTCTTTCAATGCATTAATTCTCCAAGTACAAAGACAGGGACAATAATAACTGCCTACTCACAGAGAGGATGTGAAAAATTCTTGAATGTGCTTGAAACTCTCAGGTACTATTCTGAATTTTTCCATAGCAGTAGTTGGGAAGAAATTAATCAATCTGTCTTTAGATAAGGCATTGAATAAGTGGGCAGCTGGTAAGGATAAAACAAAACACTGAAGAACTGCTCATGGCTGTGCAGCAATCTGTTATTAAAAAAAATTAAAAAAAGTGTAAGTGATAATTCTGTGACGGAGTGTGGTGTGATGTGATAAAAGTTTTTACTAGACAGAAGACAGTATTCTCTTTAGTGCTTCATGTCTCTGAACAGATGAATGAACTGGATTTTGCTTTTTGGAGAGAGCTGTTTAAGGACTTTTCTGTTAGAACATGTTCCACTATTGGTATTTAAAACCAGACAAAGGTCCTGAAAATTCAAAAATATGTCTGTGTTCATACCCAAAAAGGCTGGTTGGCACACTCCTGTCAATGTGTTTTTCTGATAAACTGCTTATGTAAAGTGACAAGCAAGAAATTATAGTATCCCTGCAAATGGATGGAGGTTGCATCTTTTTCAGTATGAAGTTATGTCTGAGTGCACATGCTCGCATTCTCATATTCACTCTCATTCTGCCGTGTGGAATATATTTATGCAACACATAAATATTTTATCTGCTTTTAGAATACAGTGGTCAGATTAGAGGTAACATTTAAGGATGTGGAGGGTCTTGTGACAGATGGGATCACAGATAAGAATAAAATGTACACAAAGGAGCTACTGAATGGTGAGAAGCTCCTTTTAAGGAAGTATATAACAGCATTGGTGAGAGAACCACCCACTATTCAGCATTTCATGAATGGACTTGTTTATAAAAGTGCTTGAAAATTTTTGACCAGTCTCACTAGTTGGCACACAAATTAGAGCTCTACATTCATACACTCTGTTGTTTGGAATTTTCCTTTAGACATCATCCAGAACACTTGTGAATATCTGCACTTACTGTGTACCAGTAAGTACTTTTTAGTAGCCCAAAACAATTTGAGTAAGCAAGCAGTAAACTGGGATCTAATAACATTTCACATTCATTAAATTAAGTGAATTCCTTGTAATATTTCATCAGAATAGTGTTTTCATTGGTGTATTTATATTCATTTACATTCATTCTTTGAGAACTATCAGCAGCTGTCTGCTGTCAGATAGACTTTGGGTTCCATTCATTTGAAGTTCCCTGTGGGCACTGGTTGCCCAGGAACGTCTATACCCTCCTCCTTGGAAGGTCTCAGAGGAAGGGACATCAGAGGGAAGTGCTCTGCAGGGTTGAGCTTCTGGCTGCTGCTTGCTCTCCTGTGAAATGACGGGAGGGGCCAAACTGACTTGGGACACAAAGCCATCACTACTTTGATAATAAGACACTCTGCCCTCTCCTACTGAGAAATGATACAGTCTATTTGTTTCCCCAGTGTCTGAATGAGGTAAATCTCTGATGAGAAAGGACTGGCTGATGTCTTGTCCATATAGAGTAGAAAAGATACTGGTGGTTAGGGAAAAGAAACCGTTTTGCATATCAAAATATGCCACGAGACTGTACGTTCTCCATACTATGCATTTGTTTTGTCATCCTCAATGGCTGCCCGATTCCTAGACATCTTCAGTGGGTAAAATCCTTTTTTTCTTAAATTTATTCACCTGTTAGTATTTACAAAAGTTTCAATCTGACATAAAGCTCACCTTTGTGTATGCGTTGTCGGGTTGTTGTGTTTGGTTTGGAGCTAACCCTGCCTGCCACAGAGCTAGGTGAAAGGTTACCCATCAGCTACTGAAAGTTTCTTCTGGCTGATCAGGATTTCAAAGACCAGAGAATTGCACTGGTTATTCAATCCAGCTCTCCTTCTGTCGTTGCTGGGGTGGTAATACAGAGCAGCTGAAGTATTTTTGTTAATACTTTTTATATCTAAAGTCTAGATGTGGGATATTTACGGCAGACAGATCGTGTGATTTCACTTTACTTGTGGAGCCACCGGAATTTCCTCATCTTCAGTGTGATACAGACCTCATCCTTTCCCTTGGGGTTATGCTTAAGAGCATCTGGTGTGCATGAAGAAAGTGTAGAAAGGGTAGAAAACTCAGTCTTCTGTGCTTCTGTTTGGAAACGAGCCAGTCACCACTTAGAATGAGAAAAGACACATTGGGGAGAGCAGTTCACAGGTGAAGGCAGGAAAGGACTGCAAAGAAATGGTGATGCAATTAATTTCATGTGATTTTCTATGTTACTATAAAATGTGGAGGTCAAAGCACTGTTAATTCATGGGAGAATTTGTTTACTTTTCTAATTTTTCTCTGAATTAATTAAAAGCAGGTCTTCATAAAGTCAGTCTTCTCAGGTATCATGTCTCTGATTCTGCGTGAAAATGAAATTTCTAACCTGACAAAGCATCAACTAGTAGGCAGCAAGGCAGCTCAGCAATATTTCTTTTCCCCTATTTTGAGAAAGGGGGTTCACTCTCTTTCATTCCGCTTATCTAATTTTTTCCACTTTTTCCCTCAACAAATTTTACACTACTTCATTCTGCTTTGACATCTCTGTGCTGACAGAGAAGTTAAGATCGACAACCTCTTATGTTCTGCTGGTCAGAGAAGATGAATCAAAGTGAATTGTTTTACTAGTTAAGAAAACCAGCCTAATTATATTTTGCAAAAATAGCATAGAGGAAAGAGGTTCAGGGAGCAAAGTTCATGCAGTGACAGGGGAGGCAGTTGGATGTAGTCTGGTGGTGGTGTTTGCTAAAAACTGAAGGTGGCTCTGGGCATCTTGCCAGTTTGTTCAGGCTGAGATTTAGCTCCCAGCTCGGGAGGAACTATTTGAGTCTGTTAAGTTCATAATGTAAACGGATGTCGGTTTGGTTTTGTAACCAGAACTAATACGATTTTAAATAGCCAAGCTATTTTTACTTTTATAATTGACCATGGGTATACCTCTTGTCCTCTTCCATTCAATGTCAGTTAAAGAACATGTGATCCTTGGAGACCAAGCTGTATTTGTAGATAATAAAGCCATTAAGCTTGCCACTTCTCGCTTTTGAAGGAAAATGCTTCAGAAAACTAGAAAAAAACCCACTCAATCAACAGAATAAAATCAGTTTTCTTATGTATGGCAAAAAAAAATTGCTCCTTTTTTGGCTCAAAAATTTCTCTTTGGAGCAGTCTTATGAAGGATGATTTGCTGCAGACATCAGATCACTGCAGGATTTGAGAGATCCCACCACATTGGAAGAAACAATTTTGGGCTTTATCATAAGTAGCATGTTCTTGTATCTCTAGGAGATGTGACAGTAGTCAAAATCCTGAGGAGTTTCCCTGTGCTTCTTGCTGACAGAAAATGTCTGTGCAATCAGTGGCACATCTGAAGATTTTCTTTTAGCCTTCTCTTCTGGGAACTGAAAAAATTTCCAGGGCTTGGGAGGCAGTGTGTTAATGCGTGCTGTAAGTCCTCCACAAGGAATTCAGTATCCATTGTCCTCAAAGTGGTGGTGACCAGGCAGGGAGCGTGCTGTTCTGTTCCCACATCTCCATGTAGCTCAGCATGTAGGTGCACACAGTTTATGTTTACTTGTACTGCTAAACTGTGCTTTATTTCCAGGAAAATCTTCAGTGGTTTGTAGATCTCGTTCAGCAGATATGGAGCCTACTTCTATCCCTGGCTGCAGCACCCATGTTCTTACACTCACTTCACTCACTTGCCCCATCCTTACCCCAAGGCTGAGCTGCAACCCCCACCTGCCAACTGTACCAAGGGGTCTCTGGTTCTCCCCTGTACTTCAGCTTCAGGCCTATTTCTGACTCATCTTGAACCTTTGCACTTGTCCTTTTCAAAACTACTATCTCTTCCGAAGCCAGTTTTATAAAATAATTTTCAGTTTTAGGGGAAGCGCGTGGATCTGGTGGTGTTTCAGTGCAAGGATAAGGTAAAAACCTATTGATACAGATGTGCTCCCTTGCTAGTTAGAAGTACACATGTAGAAGTGATACTTAAAATTTACTGAGTTTCTTTAAATAGAAACATATTTGTGTTTCAAAGAAGAGATTATGATGAGTTTCTTCACAGTTTGAGCATATGCGTTTTGAGGGCAGTGAAGTGGGGTCTGATTAAATTCCATGTGAACGTTTCAAGTTCTGGATTAGTGCTGACATCTGCTGTTTATTCTTACCATATGCATGAAATGCAAGGAAGGGAAGTGCTGCCTGTGTGCTGTTTGCTGCCTCAGTTCCATGTCTTGTTTCACACTAGGAAACATTAATAGAAATCACAAGATACAGTAAAACCTCCATGGGTCAATACCTATTTCTATGGGATTTTGAGACATAATGTAAGGAGCTGACAACAAAGATGAAATTGTATTTTTTCCCTTTTAAATGACTGTGCTTTTTAGTGGGAAAGGGGCTTTAAGATAGGTGGCGTAAGGGATGAAGCTGCTTATTTACAGGGCGAGTATTTAGCCTGGAAGTTCCTTAATGCAAGGATCACTTCTCTGTTTTCCATTTCTACAGAAGCCCATAAAATTTTGGGGTCCTAATCCACAGCAGGCACAACTGGTTGCTACCACAGGGTGACAGGGTAATGGAAACAGTGGCAAGAGCTCTATGCTCTCATCCTCCTTGCCTGCTCCAAGTTAGATCCAGCAACACCAGTCCAAGGAGTGTCAGCTGCCAGCTTGGCCGCGAGCGTGGGTATCAATCACTCAGAGTCACTTGGGCATGGATTGCCACTCAGCGTCACAGGAACATGCAAGAAAGTACTGCTGAGAGATACCATCTCCTTTCATATAGGTTATTAAACAGTTGCCATGGTCATGTAGTCATTGCTGGACTGGGCTGGTTTGACAGTATGCAATATGCTTTGTATTGCCATGGTGCCTTGACTCCTTCTGCTCTTGGCACCCTTCTAACCTCACCGCAAACTGTTGTGTGGGACAAAAAAGTTTTGGATAACAAAATTTTTTTTTGGTGTGATATCATCATTGAAACAGACATCAGGGAGAAGATAAGCACATGAAGTTCTGTGAAATCTCAGATTTATCCCATTAGTGCAGCTCATGACAACACTTTATGTTTTGGCTCTCAAATGAAAACAAATCCTTCACTTAAACAAAGTGACTGCATGTACTGACCCAAATACAACTCTGGCAGCTGTCAATTGCATTGTCTTTACAGGACATTGGAATTAAATACACAAATGTTCCCAGTTATAGGATTTGTTGCCTGTGTTAAGTATCATGAGTCAGAGAGATGCAAAATTTTCAGGTTGGTTTTAAAATCAGAAAAGCATTAAAATAACATTTAAATCATTTTTATCTGTGTTGTGTCCACTGTAGTTTCCATTTCCCAAACTTGTCTCTACAACTATTAATCTTGTAATTATTTTTTTTTCCTTGTGAAGTGCTTTAATCCTTGTGACATGAATCCAGCATCTAGGCTTTTAAGAGATTTGCAATTAAACGGGGAAAATTGGCAAAAGCCTTCCTGAAGGATAACGCTAAGTAACAATGTCATTGCTGAGGGTCAGGTTTCTGGAGTGTCTGGATTTGATTCTAGTAATGTATATAAGGAAGATATTTTTCACCCTGGGGGTGGTGAGACGCTGGAACAGGTTGACCAGAGAAGCCGTGAATGTCCCATCCCTGGAAGTGTTCAAGGTCAGGTTGGATAGGGGTTTGAGCAACTGGGTCTAGTGAAAGATGTCCATGCTCATGGAAGAGGGGTTAGACTCGGTGGTCTTTGAAGGTCTCTTTTGACCTAAACCATTCTGTGTTTCTATGATTCGTCAATGACTTACTGTGACTTCAGGTAAAGTCAGAAGGGTTCCCTCAGGAGAAGAGATACCAACAGGGTACAACATTGCAAAAAGTTTTGTCATAAATGCAAAGTGAAGCCAAAATGTGAATCCAAGAAAACCTGTGATTTTTTAGCATGCTTTGCACTGTAAGAGTAGCATTTGCATTTGATTTCTTAAGAGAGTGTAAATGTTAACTTAGTGTGATATAAAGACAATAATATGCCTGACACTGAAAATATTTAACTTTTTTTTTTTTGCATATGAATTAATTTAACACAGTTAGCTACAACATTGCTATTATTATGTAAAAGTAGCAATAGTGAAGTTTAGAAAACTCATTTAAGTCCTATGAGAGGTGACTTTACTACTGTAAATTAGGAATAAGTAGATGACAGATGACGCTAATTGTTTTGGACTGGAAGAGATCTGAGCCTTTAAATTACAACCCCAGTAAGTACAAATAATCTCTCAGAAGTCACTGAGGTTTTCATTAACTCAAAGCTGAGGCTGGCACAATGCCTTCTTCCCAGGCCCATGCTGGGATCTGGCTCAGGCTCTCTACACCCCTGGGACCAGGAGCTGGGATGGACAGATTTCCAGATGCCCATGAGCCCCCTTGAGAGGTTTTTATGTACCCAGTGTGCTGGGGAGCAGGGAGTTACCAGTTTTGTTTGCACAACTGAAGGTTTCTCCGGCTGCAGACAACTATTGCCACCACCCTTGGTCTCCTTTCCCATGGCACCCCAGGGGTGCTGTGAGTAACGGGAAGCCGCAGATCCTTGCCTTGCTCTCAGCCCCTGCTCCACCAGTAGCACTCCCTCTGCACAGGAGGTGATTGCTTCTCTCTGTCAGTATGTCAACATACTGTTATCTTCTGAAAGGGGAATGACAACAAGTAAGTTCCTGCATGAAGGCATTTCCGTTGCATTTTAATTACATGCAGCTTCAGCAGGTTGAGTGAGTTGCTTTAGTTTTAATGACGTCGTGTAACACACTTCACAGAACTGAGAAAGCTGCTAATATCATGAGGGCAACTACAAATCATACCTAAGGGTTTAGGGGTATTTTAAATCTTCAGTTCTAGAGAGTCTTTGCTATATTAAAAAACAGTGGTTTTGTGTTGTTGGTTTTTTTTTTTTGTTTTGTTTTTTTTTTTTTAATAATTTTGGCTAAACATCTCTGTCATATCCCTAAACATGAATGTTATTTAGCACTCATAAAATATGGATCTTCTGCCAATTAAAATTTTTGAGGTCAAATAAAATTCACCTTCAATTGAATTCCCAGTTCTCCACAAAGTTCCTGGATGTGACTACATTATTTGGACATTGCCGTGGGGGATGATGTTAAGTGCTACCTTTGTTCTGACTCCGATCTCTGCAATGGGACTTGACATCTGTGGTCAGTTAGAGAATTTGGTGGAGATCTGGAGAAGTTGCAAAGCATTGCAGCAACAGAGACAGTCAATGACATTCACTTGTTCTGATGCTTCTGCATTATTCAAAAGAATCCAGGGATAGGAAAAATAGAGTAGAGGCTTCAATGGTCTGCTTATCTGATGCAATTTTATTGTAATCTGAGGTGGCTGCAGTACTAAAGTATAAACCAATAAATAAAATAATTTTCATTACCTTTTTAAAATGTGAGTTTGCCTCAGACACCTATTAGTTTAACTGGATTTGGTTGAGAAAGGTCTTCCTAAAAGTGTTCAGTTGCAAGTGCTTGTAACAAATCTGGCCTGTATAAATGCCTTCCCTCAGGCTGAGGCTCAGCAGGGTCTCCTACAATCATGTTCCTGATGCTCAGGGGTACTCAAGGACTATTTCCTTGCGGGGATCCCCATGAGTTGCAACATTCCCATGGGAGCAAGGATTAATCTTAGCTCCACATCTACATGTCCCAGCATGCTGACTGCTGTATAATTTGTCAGAGGGAGATTGCCATCACCTTGATTTAGACAGGTGATGAATTCTTCTTTCTTTCTCCCATTTTTACTGGCAGACCGTCACATGCTATCTTCTCTTCTTGCCATTGCATAGATCAAGATGATTCTTATAAATACTAACGAGGGGTTACTGTGAGGAGCAATAGGCAGAGGCAGTATTGAAGCGAGGAAGGGAACAATCTGTTCTGTGTTACTACTGCTTTAGGACAAGTACTGATGGGTATGTACTGCAGCAAGAAAGATTCAAGTTAGACATTAGGAGTAAAAAATACCACTTTATAAGGGCAAGGACAGGGGAGTTCTGTAACAGATGACCTCGAGACATGATGGTGCCTATGGAAGACCATGAAATGAAGCTGGACAAGCACTGTCAGGACTGATGTGGGCAGTGTTGGTCCCACTCAGCTGTGGGCAAAGGGCTGGAATTTGTAACCTTTGCAGGTCCTCTCCACAGAGAAATCACTTTGACACACAAAGCTTGGATTTAGGCAGGTAAGCTGCCATTACTTCTGCATGAATTTTGGTACCTCTGTGTTACTGAGATTGGGTCTGGCATGTGTGAACACTCAAGTGGGTGTCAGCTAACACTTATGCTCTTTTCCTGTCCCTTTACACAGCCACACAGCAGTAGGCTGTCAATGGCAGCTGGGAGGACGACATTTAGCACTTTTCTCTATCCAGTGAAGAGCCTCTTGACGTGTTCCAAGAGCATAAAAGCAGGAGGAACCAAACTGTAAGCAGGAGGCAAGAAGAACCATTAGTTAGGAAACCAGCCTGCAACTTGTACAGTCTTGGTTAAAATACTGTGATTTTTCAAACATAATGCTTTCCAAAGTCTCTTTTTTGCTCTTATAAATACTCTTATTTGTTGTTTCTGCAGTTTCTACTACAAAGATGTGCTGGAGTGTTAGTGTAGTCCTGTAGTAAGAGTGAAAGAAAACATCCATGGAAACATTTACCTCTGTGCCGTCCCTCTATAATAAGAAACCTTCCAAGAGTATGAAGAGCTACTCGCTCTCCTTTTGTGTTTGCTCGGCTAGGTAGTGGCTTTTAGCATGTATATCAAGCTAAGCAAACAAAAGCACACAGTAAATGTCCACATATAATATAATTTCTTCCTGCGTTTTCAGGTTTGAACAGTAACTGCACAGAGCCAGGAAGGAGTATGAATATACAGACAGGAAAGCTACCACTGAATTATTATGCAAGCTACTTAGCACCTGGAGTCATTGCATTTTTCAAAGGGACTTTTAAAATACTGCATCAATACAAGTGACAGAATACACCCAGGATGGGAGATGGGCTTCACATGTATCATTTAGCAATGGTGTATAATGGGTATAATATTTGTAACAGCTGTTAGGTGCTCTGAAGCCACGCTACATTTATGGAATTTTCCATTGAGCTCTAAATATTCAGGTCACATACACAGTTAAATTTCCAGCAGTGGCAGCACAGATAAAAGCACTCCAACCGTATGCCATAATTGTGCTCTATTTAGAGAGCACAGCAACTTAGGCATTTTCACAGCAGTCGTCTTAGATACCGTATACATTCTGCTTTATAAATGCCAATTCATTAGCGCATGTAACACGTAGCATGCTGCTCTTAAAAAAAAAAAAAGGAGACTGCTATGATTCAGTGAGGAATACGCATACAGAAAAAAAACCCTTATTACTTAGAAGAAGGAAAAGAAAAATAGAAAGAAATGCCAAATTCAGTTTCATCTTTTATACAAAAATCTGCAGAACATAAAAATCTATTTTGTAAGAGGTTTCAATTAAGTGGTAGTAATTTAAGTATCTGGTATCCATAAATTAATATTAAAAAGAATTAATTGATTGGAAATTTCCACTTTGCAATATTGAATTACAGTATATGAAATCTGCAGCAGAAAGAATATATCATGGACAAGACATGGTTTTATAATACAGTGAACAAATATGTTTATTCTAAAATTATTTGTAGTGATGTTAATCTAGCTGCAATTCCAGGCAGCAAGGAAGATAACATTATTTTAGTGCTTCTTCATGCTAAATGTTTTTCACATCCAGCAAGCAGTAAGCCAGCAAGTCTGACCAAAAGTAGGTCCTAAAAAAAAAAAAACAGGAAAAATCATTCTATTGCTGCAATGAATTAAAATAAAATACAAAGAAGAAAACACTGGAGCTAAAAAGTGTGTTTTAGTTTTCCAAAAGGCATGTTCACCTGTTGTGCTACCAGTTCTGAGACAACCAGCACAGCTATGTGAGATCAGGTATTCATGAAAAGTAGGTCAGCGCAGTCAATAGGATTGAGTTCCCAGCCTTGCTACATCTATGAATAAAATATTCTGCACCTATTTCTACAACTGTGCTCCATCTTGAACAGCAGATATATTAATATGTTTTAAGACTTATTACAATTGCAAAATATGTCCATGACAAAAATGTGGATCATTAAACTCTATTTGTAAATCACCTTTTTGTGGCCTTCCTTTTGTAAATTTCATACATATTAGAGGAAGGTGGTGAAATACATCAACCTTGCACCCTCTCTGTGTTAGAAGCTCAAAGGAGACTGAGAGACCTTTCATTCTATCATTTGTCCTGTAGTATCTGTGTAACTTGTCCCATCCACAAATTCAGTCGTGACTCACCTAAGGAATCCTCAAGGAGGTTAATGCAGGGGTGACAGCTGACAGTAAGGCCAGGCCACAACTGAAATATATCCACAACCCTTCTTTACTGGGTATGTTTTCCAGAGACAAGAAAGCTAGTTACAAAGCAGTATTGATGTCTCTGGCAGGTTTGACAGAGGAGCTTTATAATGTTACTGCCCTGCTGGTCACGCTTTTTCTTTCTCACAGGAGCTTACAATCCTTCTGCCACAGTCGGGAGAAGGGAACCCTTGATTCATGTCCCCCAGTCCAGATCATGCCATGGTCTATGCACCTGGATGACCCGCAAAGGTAAGAGCAGCAAAGCCTCTCCTTAAAACGCATACTGGACAGATACATGCTCCCTCCAGTCTGCTTGCCTTTGGGTCCAGCTCTGGGCAGAGAAACGTGAGCTAATGTGCTAAGCTTGCTCCTGCTCCGCTCAGTGGTAACCAGGCTGTGTGATGGCTGCCTGTCCTGGCTGGGTCATGCCAGGACACGGGGCTGGCAGAAGGGACCAGGGCTCTCTGAGGCTCCTGGAGGGAAAACACAGCTGCTGCTGGGCTCTGTTCCACACCTCTGCACCTCAGGTCATTGGCTGCTGTAGTTCAGGTTTGTTCTCCTTCCTGTGCACACCTGGATCATCTGCCTGGCAGGAGAGCAAGGCAGGAGCATTATGTAGCATGTGAAAAGGGGAAGAGGCTGATTATCCGACAGCTCCCAGAACTTCCAACTCTTTTCTTGTCTGCCCTCAACACCCAGATTTACTGAATTCCAAGCCACATCAAAAGGAGATGGTTCTTCTGGGTGAAACGTAAAGTGTTGCTCTAATTGGAGCCAAGGAAGGGCAGAAGAAAGTGGAAGACAGAGAAGCTAGTCGTCTTTCTGCAAGATAACATGTCTTGCAAAGCAATTACAGTAACTTACTCCTGGTTTCAAGACATGGAGCTGATTCTTGCCCTTCTAACAAGATTTTGATTGTTAATGGGAAGTATCAGGTTTTTTTCACAGCATGCAGAGCAAAATGTAACAGCACCCAACCTCTGTTGGAGGTCTCCTTCCAGTCATGTGCCCTCAAAAGAACCCAAACCAGACATGAATTTCAAGGATCGTTTAACTGACTGTCATGGTGTAGGTCAAAGTGGTCACAAAGTGACTTTCCACAATTTCTATCCCCAAACCCTTGAATGAAAAAGGCTGATCCTTCTTAACTATATGTCTGGATGTAGTGGGCTGATAGCTTGAGTTCTTTTCTTTCAAGCATTGCTTTGGGCTTATTTTAGTAATGTTTAACCTAGGTGCAACGGGTACAGAGAAAAAATGTAGCTGTATAAAGATGCAATCATGGAATAACAGTAAGACATTTTTAATAGGGTGCATGCAATGCCTTATGATAATGTGGCTCAAAACAAACTTAAGAAGTGATTTTCTTCATCTTAAAGAAATTGCAGAACTCTTGCAGAACATTTGAATTTGCCAAGACTTTTTGATTTATGAATGATAAATATGAAACAGGCATTAGAAGCTGCAAACAAGGCTTGATCATCCATCAAACAGACAAACCTGATGGCCTGAGAAGGCTGCTGATTGCATCAGGGTTGTGTTTGTCTCCTTTTCTTGGCTACTTCTTTCTGTGGGCAGTCACTTAAATTTTCAGCCCTTTGTGCAGACTGTTTTGCAGTTTAAACAGACAGAAACAGTTCCTGCAAAATCAGTGAAAAGGGTAACAAGGTAGCTTTCACTGACCCCTTTGATTTAATTTTGACATGTTCTTCTGTCTACAGTCTGCAGCATGAAATAAAAACATTTAAAGTTCAGCGGTCTGTATATGCTCTCATAGCATGTAGGTCACCTGATTAGTTCTCTGGGAGGCCCCAACACACAGGCTTCCGTGCTAGTAAACTGTGGGACTGTGTGGATCAATTTCACCATCCAAAGCTAATAGAGAAAAATAATCTGCTCTTTTATTTATTTTTAGTTTTAACACCCTTTCCCCCATGGACAATTATAGAAAGAGTTCATCACAGAAGTACAGACAAAAATTCAAATACTGGCTCCCTTTAAACAGCTGAAAAATGGCATGCAACTAACCTTCATGTCCTTCTAAGCCAAGTCTCTCTAATCTTTCAAATCCAGTTCAATCTTATTACCAACTCACTTGGCAGAATTAGTATAGTAAAAAGGGCACATTGCCAAATTTTCTTTACACTCAGTTTTTGTTCTGCTAATTCAATTACAAATTATTTCTACCAAGTTTAATCACATATAATGAATTAATATAAGCTAGAAGACCAAAGAAGATGCAGTTACAGTCTGAAGAGGTAAGTAGTTTTATAAACCTGAGAGAAGGATATTAGACATCTATATTTATGCTGGGTTCAAATCTACATAGCATATAGAAAATGAAACAACCAAAGTAATCCAAATCTATTAGAAATAGACACTGTTTCATTTTCACATTGAAATAACAAATGTAAATGGTGCTAAATGGAAATCTTTTGGTTCTGATTTGAATAATAAAAAATTTAACCAGTCCTCCTGCTCTGTCTAGAGCACCAAGTGGGTTAGAACTTCCATATTTAGCACCAAGCTAAAAATAACTTGGATATTTTGGTTGTCTGCTAAATCCTTACTATTTTCAGCATGGCTTCTAATAGTATCACTTTGGACACACTGGGAGGAGTAACAGTTGTAAACTGTTGTGCTAGTAATGTTCTAATGACCTGAGTTCAGAGCAAAGACTTGAGTACAATTTGTATTTATTTGTACTAGTCTAGGAACTTGTTGACACCAAAAATATTTTTACTGTATATAGGGGTGTGAAGAACACTCTGATTACTTATGTGAGGGTAAGAAGATTTCTGTGGACATTTCAAAATCTAGGATGTGACCGTTACCATCAACTGTTTGAAAACTATCAGTAGATTTCTTCAGATTGTACCACAGCTATTACAAATTGAACTATTACCTGAGCACAGACAATATTGTCAAAATTCCTATTTGCAAAGGTAAAGAGGTATTTTTAATACCATATGAATGGAGAATTCTGGATCTACATACCTAAGCACTCATTAAAACTGAAACATACTGCACATGAACCAAGACTAAGGCTCTCATGTTGTAAAAAGATGCAATAAATTACTGCACTGAATGAAGAAGAAAACGTTACTGATAAAACTGACTTTGAGATTTGATGCCATTTACCACAACAAAAATAAAAAAAAAAGCAAGCTATTATTTCACCAGGTTGCTAGTGGTGATTCTGCCCTACTTGCTATTATGTTAAATGATTATTGAAAAGTACTGATATTTATTACTAGACTTTTCACAAGCTCCCGGTGATCTCCTGAGGAAACCCTGTCTCATTTAGAAACAGGCTATGCTTGATCAGCAGAGATAAATTTGACTTCTTGTTTTCTACTGAGGTACCCTCAATTCCTTCCTGCTCTCTGACACTACTTATGAGAGAAACCAAATACGCTTGTGATTTCTATTGGATCAGTCCTGCTATCCTTAAAATAAAAACTTTTATTACATACAGATAGGTAGACTTGTAGGACAGCTATCATTGCTATGTCCTGTGGAATGGTACTGGTCTGGGATGGCGACCAAGCATGCTGAGGAATAACAGTGTAAGTTGATCTACGTCCACTTAATTCCATTGTGGTTCACAAACCGTGGAATGGGTCTCTATGATGTAGCAGTCTCTTTGCTGAATAACGTATCTATGTCTGGTATTTCCATTATCTTTCCTTCTGTCCAAAGACATGAAGAATGTGCAAATCCAGAAGATTATTTTAAAAGTGTTTCTTCTGGCATTGCAATTTTAATAATAGGCTCAAGCAGTGGTGAAAGATCCAAGTATTGAGGAAAGAAGGTCAACCTAGAAGGTCAAGCCCAGAGCTGTCCTCAGAGCTGAAAATATTTCTGAAATGGTGAACAGGGGCACCATTCCCTCAGAGAATCCCTGTTTCGATCTTATCTCAGCCACCAGCTTCCTCGCAACCGAAGCCCATCGCTTGCCTCTTGCCTCTATGCCTTACCCCTGAAACAGTGCTAATGTTCATTTATGTTAAGGACAAGCTCCAAAGCTTTTATCAGTTAAAGACCACAAGACATCAGAACATGCTCAGGCTGTACAACGCTGACAGTGAGTTGGTCTGAGCACCAAACTCCTACACCTAGCTCTGCTGAGACCCTAGATGAAATGCTGAGCCATCATGTAATGGCTGTGCTACTGGTGCACGCTGTCAACGCCAGGACAATGAGAGGTGCACATAGACTGATGAACACAAGAACACACTCAGACCCTTGCTGCACCTGATTCTTTTGGGCCAATCCTAAGAAAAATCAATTTATTTTTTTTAATTGATGCAGGAGTTTGAGGTTCATATAAGTATAGTTGAGGAATTGAAGTTACAAACGCTTTCTTTTCATGTGAATGTTTAACAGAAGAACTCTACAAAACAACAATGGCAACAAACCACTCCTTCTTCTGACCAGTTCATCTTGGCTTTTCGTTCTAATTAGTGCAATAATTTAATTAGTATACATTCATGAATTTTTTGTGCATTCATTTTAAATACTCATCCCTACTTCTGTCGCTGACCTTCTATGGATTGCTTGCTGTATGTACATGTTCATTTGACCAGATTTGACTGCTATGTGTCATGTGCCAGGGGGAAGAAAATTCTATCTCAGTATTTTCAATATTTAACAAAAAACATTTGAAATAACAATAAACCACACATACTGCAGAAACAGAAAAGAGCAGAGGTCAGCAAACTAGGAGAAGCTCTGTCTACACTCTGGATTGAGTGAGATCGAGAAATGTCCACAGACTGCTTAAATCAGTGTCTGAACTAAAACTTGGCTGTTTAGAAATTGGTATTTTGCTTATTCCAAGCAAATTATAGGTTTTCCAAAGACAATTTTTTCCCTGTCGTGACTTAGAAGTATGTTAAATGATACAATCTTGTGCATACAATGCAAAAACTGCCAGAATCAGCCATTTTACAATCTTACCATTTTTGAAATATATTTTCTTCAGATTCGCCTTGATTCTTCGGGTCCAGTTGAGTTCTACAAAAGAAGCCAAAGCCCACAGTAAAAGTCAGTAGTAGAAGGCCCGAGAACTAAGATTAAAATTTCTATCTCCTGTTCTTTTTGAATGGTTTGAGCCTGACCTTTCTGATGGGAACACATACATCCAGCTGCTCTCTGTGTGGGGAATGGGAATCTCCTGCTTAATGGAAACCCTTAAATCCAGCCTCTGTGTGCACTGGGAGATGCTTCAGCATTTTCCAAGCAGTCATCCCATATGGGGCATGACAGGCACTGCCTTGCAGCAGCTTGACTGGAGCTGTGGTTTGTCCCTGCACAGCAATGTCACATGCCATGGGCAGCCCTGAGTGCAGGAAGTCACTCGGATGGGATCCTGTGGATATGCTCACGTTGTGCTGGATCATCTGACACTAGGATGTCCTGGCCCTGGGCATCCCTGTGAGTCATATCAGCTGCTTGGGGTGGAAAAGTGAAGAAACGGTTGAGAGTTCACTGATAAGCCCATAGGGTAAGGAAATGAGATCTGGCTGAGATTCTGCAGGATGTTTGTCAGAGTCTCTGTCACATAAAATCAGCCAAATTGCATCCAGATCTAAGCTAGATATGGAAAGAAGTCAGGTGGTTTTTGCGCAGTGCTGCATTTATAGTAGCAATTCAGCAGCTTCGGGTTGATGTTGTATCTGCAGTGGGTGATGATCTGCCAGGCTTTTTGCTGCTTTTGCAGCAGGTTACTCTACTGCTTGGCCATCGGCTGCCCACAGCCACTGGTGAGTTGACTACAAGCCCCTCTTCCATCTGGATGCCTCTTGTAATGGATGCTTTCCAAATAGAAAGATACAAACATGCCAGTGTGCTGTCTCAAGCATAAAAGACAGAGAGAGAAATTGCACACTCACTGCCACTTCTTCCCATCATACAAAGAAGGAAAGTATTAAAAAAATTTGCAATATTGGATTATGTTTCTCCTTTAAGGAGAAGTTTTATTTTAATTTTACTGTGGTCAGAAGGGTTCTGTATTAACGCCGTGGGTGAATATTTTTTCACATATCTAAAGCACAGGTAAACTGCAGAACTTATTCCAATAAGAAGTTACAGAAACCACAAATATAAGTGACTTAATAAAAGCAAATTTATAACTAAGTGGCTTACCAGTGCCTGACCCAAAAGTAAAGTCCAGCTGAGCATGTTCCTAAACTCTAAACTACTAGAAAGGGAGGTATTCTTGTGAAAGAAACATTGTGTAATTGCTTTGCTTTTAATTAGTTTTTCTTAAGGTTAAACCTCTGACCCCAAATACCAGAACAGATGAAACCCTGCTCAGAGTGTGTAGAATTTTAAATATTTGAGCTTCCTTTCATGTAATAATTTCATTTTTTCCAAATCTTGTCATATAAGACATCCTTGCTTGCAGTGTTCAGTATGTGCCTCTAGGTGACGCCAAGTACAATTGTGCTCAAGAGAACATCTTTGCCCATGTCCCACTTTCAAAGGGATTTTCGTGAGATGTCTGTGGGGAGTGAGTTTGGTTAACATAATTCAAAAGTTTGATCACTGGCTTTTTTTTCTTTTTTTTTGGTCCAGGATAATTACTCAACTTATGCCAGCTAAGATCACTACTCTTCAGGAAGTGGTGCCTGAGACCTTACTGTGCTATCAAGAGATATAGTGTCCGCATCACCTAGCTCTCTGGAAGAGCATAACTGGGATTAGAGAACATCTTGCAGAGGTTAGTAGAAGATGACACAAAATAGATTTCAGTTTCTCTGAACCTGTGCTATGCTCTTAGATGGAAAAATGGCTGCNTTATTATTATTATTATTATATAAAGCAAAAAGGGTGGCCACGTAGAGCAATTTTAACCTGGTCTTGTCATTCAGGGTTGTACAGTTCAACCATTTAACTGGTGAACAGTTACAACATACAGTGTATGAAAGAGGAATGCCCATCGCTGCCCCTGGGAAGGAAGCACCCCTGCAGCATCCCAGGTTCGGGGTGGGGGAAATGACAAGCAGCCTCCTGGGCTGCACAAACCAGTAGACTTAATCAGACCACCTCCAGAGTACTGTATCCAGCTGTCCCCTGCTCTAACCNCACTACTCTTCAGGAAGTGGTGCCTGAGACCTTACTGTGCTATCAAGAGATATAGTGTCCGCATCACCTAGCTCTCTGGAAGAGCATAACTGGGATTAGAGAACATCTTGCAGAGGTTAGTAGAAGATGACACAAAATAGATTTCAGTTTCTCTGAACCTGTGCTATGCTCTTAGATGGAAAAATGGCTGCAATGACAAGTTCTGGAGAACAACTCCTCCTGCACCACTTTTGGGAGGCCAAGGGGCTCTTCTGCCAATGATACACTTGTTAGGTGAGACAAAGTGACACACTCTGGCACGACAACTGTATTGCTTATGTGTTGCTTCAAAGAAATTGAGGAATGTTATGAAGTTATATGTAAGCACAGAAAAATTAATCAGTAGTTATAAACATAGAAATAGGTTTCTGCTAGTCATTTCTAATAAACCTGGATTTACTTTACCAGATTTTTGTTGTTGTTGTTGTTGTT